>JABWIB010003240.1:3699-24354 GCA_016617825.1 Platyplectrum ornatum | reverse complement strand
ATAGTTTAATAATTCTTCAACTATAAACGATTCACTCTCACTTACTCACGCAATTAAATCATCAATATTGAAAGACGTGAGAAATACCCAGAACAAGTACTGAAGGAAATGTGTAGGAAAAAAATGTATGTTTCATTGAAGCGAACTACAGAGTAACTAACGTCACGTTGATCAATGTATTGCTGCTTCTTTGAAAACACAAGATCAGGAAGCCAGAGGATGCAGGGAGGGCCACATGTTGGGAGGAGTGAGAGGGGAAGCAGCGCCTGACTAACTGCAGCCACAGCTCTGAGTCACTTACACGATGATACTAAAGTACACACACATATCTGCTTCATGGAGTCATACATGCCGTGGTACTGGCTGGATGAAGCAAAAACTTATCTCTCATTGGTCTAAAGTTCTCAGCTCNGGAACGATCCCACTGGAACAGATGGGAAGAACCATTCCTGTACTCAGAAAGCACAGGAAGGGGAAAAACCAGGATATGCAGCACAAGGAATGTGAATGTAAGCCAGAGTAAACCCTTTGCTGCCAATGCTGCACCCGAATACAATGGGTTAAGGTCCTGGGCAAATTGTGACATGCAAGTCAGTGAAGCAGCGCAATGATTAAACATCCTGGTTTTCCATGCACAAGGGTGCCAATTAACCCAGCACGGATGACACCGGGCCTTTTGTTTTCCCTCAAAGGGATGTGTATTTGGGCTTTTAAACAGCTGACAAAGGTGCCTTTCTTGCTGTATTCCATATGTGTTTAGCCGAATATTAACCCATTGTGCGCGGGGGGCTCCCTGCTGTGGATCATGTGAAAACAGAAAATAAACAGTGGCTGGATGCATTAGACATTGTTATAGCTGACAGCATTTTAAGATAATTTACAGGGATGCGGTGATGCTGAACATGAGGAACTTCAGCCGTTTACATCTTAAGCGGTTGTCAGGAAATTAATGCTTACAAGCATGACCAGGTCTTTATCTGAACAGTTGTTTTTACGTCACTTACAATGAACAAAGGCATGGTAATCGATGCAGATAACGTACATAACATAATAGGACTGCACATACAAAGCCAGATCCAGACTTAACGTACAGCGTACAGTGTTATTCTGAGTACCACCAACAACATGGCACCTTCAGTTAAAGTTTATGTATTTGGATCAGATTTACCTGATAAATATATACACAGACTTAAAAATAATGACACTTATGAAAGTGTTTGACTGAGGACCAGTGACTGCACCAGGGCCGGCAACATGGGGGGACAGCTGTGACGGGCCCCAAGCTTCAGGGAGCCTTGTAACTAGTGTTATCACTATTGAGGGGGGCCCCAAAAAGTCTGGGTGTACCGGGGCCCCAAGATTTCTGTTGCCGGCCCTGGACTGCACTAGCAAATAGGTGTGACTTTGTGGTATAATGTACAGTATAGGTGTGTCAACACATTGCACACTGATAGGAAAATGTCTTGTAAGGATAGTGGTTAGCATATGAACAGCACTCTGTCCCCATTTCATGGACCTGCGATTAGGGATACCCACACATGCAGCAAGTCGGGAGAAAGAAGTCGCTGTCTTGTAAAATGTAATTGGTCATGTGGCCATTTATTCTGACTCTTGTAGTGAGACAACACTACAGCATCATATGATGTTTCGAGGTCGCTGGAGCCAGCATAGAAGACTGAATTTGTCTTAGAAGTGACAAGTTACAGATTGTGTAAGAATATCAGGTAATGATGCTCCGGAATATAAAATGACTATAAAGAGGAAGACTGACATAATGGATAAAGAAAGTTTATTTTCAAACCAACCTTCAACAACCAAGTTGCTCCCTTGCTGCTGGAAAGGCTGGAACTGGCAAGGCCCAGTTGAAAAGCTGGCTGGCAACATCCCTTTAATTCCTCCTCCAGCTGGGCACCAATACACTGCAGCCTGTTGGACAGAAGACACAAGTTGTGCTTAGTTGGTACATTCTGTGACAAAGCAGAAATGTAGAAAACATCACAACACAAAATACATGCTGTAACACTGTTTCATAACACATACATCAACACCAATTAAAGGTTTTACTTAACCAAAGGGCATTTTAATATATATTGAGGAGCTGCAACTGGTATTTTTGGCATTAAAAGGGTAAACTAAATTAACAGCTGTCATATTCCCAGTATATTCCTCAGAATCAAAGAAGTAGAAATGTGGAACCAAGACAGAATGTATGTGGATTATAATTCATCTATGACCTATAATACCTATTATTCAGGCAATGATACTTTAAATACTGGTGTAAGGTATATGTGTGGACTTTTAATCTTTAGAAAATAACAAAACATTTATCATATCAATATTTAATCACATACCGGAAAATATACCAAATAAGTGCCACACTAACAAATCCTTTATCATACATCTGTAAAAAACCACATTTATGTTTTTTTTTTTTAAAGAACCAGCATAGTAACCGACAGATTAATGCCGTACTTCTGGTTTGTCATGTGAGTGTCCGAGGATGCTAGAGCACATTCCAAACTAAAGTTCACCGAAATAAAATGAGGAAGATAGATGACTGGTGCTGGTGTGTGTAAAATGTCTACAGTTTCTTACAAGAGTAGCTGCTAGTTAATGCATATATCGTGCATGCAGGAAACAGGGCTAAGGAAAGGGACAACTGCCACTCAGTGAAGCAGCAGATTAGCAGTAGGAGAGTGGTTGGATAAGATGTGTAGTGTTTGTGTGAAGATACACAGGAAACGTCAGCACCAGGGTACTTCTTTCATCTCCTGAATTGCCGAGGCCTCTGAAGTCATTCAATACAAACTTTTGCCAGTAAAGGTGAAAACAATGGTGTGCAATGTGAACTTTGCACTGATGGCAGGCAAAATACACAAATGGTAAATTACCAGAAAGTAGGTGCCAATTTTATTACAATTCATTACTAACGCTTTTATCATTTCCTATTTCATCAGTCATAATGCATATCAAATCTTTGTAAGTCATTACTGAAAAAAAAGTACAAAAGATCATTCAGGGCCATAGGGGGTAAACCTCATTTTCCAGCTAAAGGCTACTGCAGGGTTGCCAACGCTCCCAGAACTTTAATGTTAATCACAGCCTCAGCTCCGATCAGTACTATGAATGGGCAGGGCAGAGCTTTTGCATAAATCACGCCTTCCGTCCACCCTCTTGGTACAGAGTTTGTTTCTCACAGGAGGGAGAAACTAAAAGTCAGCAACCCTGGTCTACTGCACAAGGGGATGGAGAGTGCCTTTAAAGGATGAAATGCCAAATAGCAGACTGTACTGCGGGAATGGAAAAGTGGAGATATGCCCATAGCAATCAGATGCTAGCTCTCATTTTCCTATTACATACTAGAGAATGTCAGCTGGATTAGTTGCTATAGGCAACATCTTTACTTTTCCAGCCCCGGATATTGGTGAATCTAGTCCCAGATGTGTAAAACATAAATGCTGTGCTTTCTTAATAAGCGAGCTGCAGGCAAAATGAAAAGTGATAAACCAGTATGGTAAAAACATCCACACCTATGTTACTGCTACTGAAGATTCTCAGCGTCAATATAATCAGCAGAACCTCTAATTATATCATGATTAAATAAATTCCATATACGTAATAAGCAAGGTGCAATAATATTGCTTTTTTGAATCTGAGCTTCTATTCTAAGTTCTCTTAAGTAAGAAGAATTGCAGGTGTGACCACCACATGACAGTCTCCCAAATCAAATACCATTGTTGGTGTATGGACTGGAACCAGTTTTACAACAGTTGTAACCACCAGATCTCCAGGCATATGGGTCTCACTCTCGTATGTTAGGGGATCTGCGTGTGGGTGCAGTTCTATGTTATAAAGTAGCCATATGACAAAAGTTTCTTGTACAGGAAAGTGTGCATTGCATGCCATCATACATTGTCCTATTGTAATCTCAGTTTCTCTCTCAGTGCTAAGTATGTAAGTTCAAGTCCCAGACAGGGCCTTATCTGTGTGGAGTTTATATGTTCTCCCCATGTTTGTATGGGTTTCCTCCAGGTGCTACGGTTTACTGCCACACCTCAAAAACATACCGGTAGGTTTATTGGCAGCTGTCTATATTATCCTTACTGTATGTGTAATTGCCCCTATGTATCAAATCCCTTCTGTTATAGAATGTTAGCTTACGTGCAAAGCCCATCTTCCCCACCCATGCTGTCTGTCTATATTCCCCATTGTACGGCACTGCAGACACTTTGTGGAGCCTAATACATAAGCATTAATAATAAACTAAAAAGTCTTAATCCATATAAAATCTAATATAGAGAAAGTATGTACTGAAAGAATTGGAATATGCAAATCATTCCACAGAAGGAAAGAAGGCAACAGAGCACGGTCAGAATGTACTTTGCCTTACATACCCAACAGTAAGGATAATGATTAGAAGTTGATGAAGCAATAACATGTGTAATGGAGAGGCAGCTCCGCATCTACAGATGGTTTTTCTTTTTTATCCTTGCAAAACAGACCCCACCCTTCTATTTTCATTAGATAAGAGCCCATCCTAGATACGAAGGTGCACACATGTAATAGGTGTACAGTATTGTTCACCACTGACCAGCTTACAGCAGCAAAGCTATAAAATATACTACGACACCATCATTGACATCAGCTGTAATGTTTAAACGCGACAAATGAAAGTGTCAAATAAAATGCTGTAATAAAAAAGAGAAGATATCTTACAGGGAAAAAAACAACAATAAAAACTTTTCTTGCACCTGATTGAGATCTACAGATTATAAATCAAAGAATAAATATGTAGCGGGTCTGCTTTCTTGGAGCTAGTTTCCTTGAAGTTTTTTTTCTTTTAGCTGTGTGGTTCTCTTATGGAATGTGTGAAAACCAGTGCACTCTGGGGAGATTAACACCCTGGAAACTAACCAATCAGAATGTTACATTCACATACAAAGATCTCTTTGGCCTATAATCTGACAGAATGTTCCACATAATTACAGTCACGCTAATGAGTCTGTATTAAAAAGAGCAAGAACATGAGCAATGCTCTAGCCCATCATTAAAAAGAAAGCACAAGGAATAGACCAAGGCATGCTAAAAAGGGACAGATGTACACGTTTGATGACGGGAGACAATTGGGTACTATTACAGACGTATAGCTTGTGACCTGGTTGCAATTATATGATTGACAGTCTCTGAAACAAAGTTATTTTTTCGACAGGGTGTGTAGGCGTCTCACACAATGTACTTAGTATTTCATATTGATTTGTATAGTGCTGGTGCAAAAGGATGCATTATACAATGCTTTTCTATACAGTCATTGCAACATCCAAATTCCCATTTACGGAGGTATGGAGGAGTGTTATAATCATATGCACTGTTAGAGTAGAGGGTGGAGAATAGAAGAAGTGTGGGATACTGGCGGCGGTGGTGCTGCAGCAATACGCTGTCGTAGAGATGGATGTATTTCCTGCTGCTGAGAACCATACTGCTGCTCTTGGCTGAAGAGGTCTGTTCAGCTGGTTTACATATTGCCTTGAGCTTTGGAACACTGCTCTTTTTTAGCAATGCCTGGAGCTCTCTCTAAGGTCAGAAAAAGTTAGAGACAGTTAACTAACTAGATACACAAAACCAACAAGCTTTTCATCGAGATGAAAGACTTAACCTATTCACTGCAAGAGTCAAGTATTACTTACTGCATATAGGAAAAGGGTTGATGATGCAAGTACCTTGGTACATTGCAAACAACCTCCCTATGGTAAGTCATACTAATCTTGTATTCCAGGATATTTAAACAATTATACCTACTATTGAAAAGACAACCTGTACTTAATTTGTTAACATTATGCAGGGGGTACACACAAGAGGGAAACCAAAAATATGTAAATCAGGTCCAAACCCGTAAGTTATCCTCATGACAATTAGTAACTAGTACTACAGGGGAAATACAAACTGTATGCAAGAGATCCCCCAGAAATACAAACACACCACACACCACTGCTGTGCCTCAATCATGCCAGCATCATCAGTAATTAAATGGAAATGTAAATAAATAAGCAAACAAAGCAATGCGGTCTGACGGTGTAATGTGTAGGGGAAGTAACAATGTATCCAAGTGTAACACTATACTCCCATAAACAAGGCTTTTTGCATCAGGAAGCACCAAGACAGCAGCTTCCTGGGCAGCACAGCAGTGCCTGGAACTGTACCATTTAACACCTAAACTGATGAATTGTCTTCCTTCCCTACCCCCTATGAACGCACGCTGCTGCTTGCAGGCAGAAAAGTAATAGGAGGTGGTTATTGCAGCTGTTGGGAATCTGCCACTGGGCCCTCACCCTTCTGACAGTCTCATCTATTCCTTGCAACTCTCCTGGGCCACATTACGAAGGAGAAACCTCATGCGCAGCTCCCTGAAGACATTAAAAAGCTGCATCCGAGCCATTTGTGTTATGTGTGTGTGTGTGAAGGCATGTTTATCATAAACACAAACGTTCCTCAACGCAACCATTTCTCAAGCTACATTGAGGTCTTTGTACCTTAGATACACCATGATTATGCTCTATATGGACAAGTTATGGTTAGAACAACAAAGATGCTTATCGAGTATAGTGAGGGCTATGGAATGCAGAAAATGTTGTTGTTGATGATGCATCTTTGTCATGTACAGACACATTCTACCTTTGGTAAAAACTGGAAGGAGAACATAGTTCTCTTAACACAGAGACGCAGGGGACTTGTACATATATGTCTGGTGGTTCTCATAGTTTAAACTGGGGTATTGCTAATGGTGGTAAGCCACAGTTCTCTCCTTCACTTGACACCTTGTGATTCTGATTTATTGCCCATGTTCCACTGCCAACACATTCAGTGTCAGCTGCCTTTTAAATGCATATGAATATATAGCAGGGGCAGGTTTGCTGTTTTTGTGTAGTCACTGACCAACAGGTGTTACGATTTTGAGGGGAAGCACATTGCCATATGAAAGCAACACAATGGCAGGGTGTTAGAGCTGAGCGAGAAGTGTTTGGTGCACAGAAAGTATGGACAAAGTATATTTACCCATCTATAATAAACACGGATAAAGGATATGTACTATTTTCTGTCCTAGTCCTGGGCCTACCTAGTAAAGGGTTTGGCATACTATGCCTTCTGCATTTGTTCTATATTGTATTTGTAGATGGCATACATTGTACTTGTATGTATGAAAACCCAATAAGATGCTCAGTTATAGTCGAGAAAACAATATTACTTATATTAACAACCAGAATAGAGCAAAACACACAGGATACAATCCAATTTAGCACCATACTCTGATTATGTAATTTCTGATATACTATATATTGAATTGAATTTAAGGGGTATAAATGGATGTACATCATTCTATCACACATGAGAACAGGAAAAAAAATCCTCCCATACAAGCTGTTAAAAGTAACCATGCAGTTGTTAGTCTCATGTCACACAGCCCATGATGTTATATATTCTATTCATGTATGTGTATAGTACAAAGAATGCACAGTCTGGATGATGACTGCCGTGCTTTTCAGAGTAGAGGGTCCTAAAACAAGGATTCCATTTGTCTGCCTGAGAGAAGCGTTCTGTGAGTAATGACTTACAGCTGGAGCACTGTCCACCAGCATCATCCGCTTCTTTCTCTCTCTCATCATTTTAGTCATTTTGCCTATCCTTAAATCCCCTCAGTTGCATGGTGGGACCCCAGTACAGAGCATCATGGAAAGCGCCGATATCCAATATACATTATTTTGATGTTGATATTGTTAATCGGATAGCAGAGAAACAATCTTCACATTTTAATTATGTTTTTAAGTTTAATAAAGAAACATCATAAACTAGAACCTTTTCTACTCTTCACAGGATAAATGCCAAACACGTGTCTTAAATCTAACTTATATCTTTTGAGAAAACTATGTATTCGTAGAAACGAATGGAATCAACACAGGGGTAAAAAAAAAATAAAACTCCTAGAGCATCATTCATCTGCTATATAAAATAGGAAACAGTAACAGCATCATGTGCTTTCCCAACATTTGGTAGTCACATGAAGCCTGTAATAAGAGAATGGCAGATGTAGAACGGATTCTGATGCACTACTGGTGTCCTCATTACTAGAGAAGGGAAAATAGATGTGCAAACTATTGAGTCTAGTCCTTACCATGCATGTGTCAGGATGGCTATGAAGTAAGGGAACCATGAAATGTGTATGTCACAGGATTGGGTGACTCTCAGGGTTACATTCTGTCCAGCACAACATGTACTATATATGGAACGTTTGTGGCAATAGGAAAATGACACATCAGCCCTCATGCGTCTATCACAAGAGCGCGGTCAGGTTTTCATCCTTTTAAAAGCGTCAGGCTGCTTCCAGCATCTGCCATGAAACGCTGCAGATTTACAGTTGCGCTCTATTCCCCCAAATAAACAAGAAAACGGTCGCTGCATAAGTTCATTTATATGGCTATTTGTAAGAAAAGTCACTTGTAGCAAAGATGAGATCAACCGTGTCTTGTGTACAAAAGTGTGGGCGTTTAAGGGTTACACAAAATGCCTTTCCATTTCCCATCGGCTGCAGAATGATGGGCATAGACATGTGCAACTTCTGTGTCTTAAGAACTAAACAGCAGGGTCTTTCTTTGCCAGCTGCTGTGTTTTATGTAGATCTCCGTCTTTTAGCCCTCCTAAAACATCATTAGTAAAACCTGTGGAAAACGTTTTCATTGAGCTATGGATGTAAAAGAAGAAGAAAAAGTCATCATCTAGAGAGGATGTGCAGCAGCAGCATTAAAATAAGGATCCTGAAAACCTCACCAAACCGGTTTGACTGCATTGTGTGCCGCGCTGGTTATTATACCAGTACTGTGGCCTGCAGGTCAGTGTCAGCCTGTGTTAAACCTTTAAGCAAAGTGCAATTCACTAGTAAAGAAATCACATGATTGCTGTAACAAATAATTAGAGCTTAACAGAAAGTAGTGCTTCGAATTGGATGGTTGCAGACTTATCGGTTTCTCCCGCCCAGGAGAAACCAAAAGCCGGCAGGATTGGGGTGGAAAGTGATATATGCAAAACACACCTGGAGTACCGCTCCTTGATGCAAAATGCTTTTATTATAGGTGGGCACTTAATGTCATCAGGCCCTGCCCTCCATAGTAACGATCAGGGCTGAAGGTAGTGATTTACATTGAATTACTGCCTTTCTGCACAGGACCAATATGCCCAATATCCGCGAAAAGTCGTCAACCCTGTAAAATTACATATGTATCCAAATTTTGGATGAGCAAATAAATAAATGAGAATTATTTTTGATTAAAAATAAGGAGGCTAATTATAATCAATCATTTTAGTCTTCTGAGATTATGCATACACATGACAACCATATTCGTTCTCACACAGTAACAGTGACTGCATTAGATAGCTTGTAAAGCAAATGTTTAGGGTTCTGCTCAGTCTTAAAAATAGGAACTGCCACACATCTCCCATATTGTGCTGCATAACTTGAAACTGTAGCCAAAACAATAGAACAATGTTGGCCTTGCTTCCTGAGATCTCTTCATTGGACAATACAGCACAATATTAAAAAAAGAAATAACTAAGGAAACTATGCAAGTGTATGTGGGGCCTGTGGACTTCTTCTCTTCTCTGTGAGCCCCGCACCAGATCTTATTGCCGATCTTTTATAACCTGCACAGCATGCTTTACTTATTTCTTGTCTGACTGGGTGTTATAGGTGTGCTACGCTAGTTAATACCTACCACTCACTGTCTGTACACACTTCATTTAAAGCCTGAATAATAGGGGATCGCATTATGCATGCGCCACAATCCACGTGCATCACTCCATCTTATTGTGGATAGGACGGATACTTTAGAATCTATAATATATCCTGTTATTCCAGGATATGGGAAGTGGAAAATGAAATCAAGTGTCACTAAGTTCAGCATCACATGTTTCATACACAAGTACCGATGCAACGAAGAAGACATATCATATAGATGGGAAGAAAAAATAAAAATAAAACGAAGACGACACAAATATGGTATAAACTGCATAATCTGACAGCACATGAAATGTAATATATAAGCAAGATACAATAATACGCCACATCTTAATACACAATGGTCACCAAGGCGACTAAACATTGGGACCTGGCGACGAAAAGCCACCAGTGAGGTCACCCAGCGACCTCGCTCTCCCCAGCTCACCTGCTGCAACAACTGGGGCAGTAGCACAATACTGGCTGTCCCTGTAGTGTCACAGGGCGAGAGATTAGTGGACATCTAACTTGCCTATTACTCGTCACATCTGGAATCATACTATTAAAACACGAATACCCATAATAACCCTAATCACTGCTGAAGGTTTTATTATGTTAAATGCACTTTACTACAATTATCTAAAAAAAACACACGCTGACATTCTGAATATTTAATTTGGGACACTGGCTACTTAATATGTCACCACTTTAGAAGATCAACATATTCAGATCCTAATCTTACTTATGCAAGGAAAGGGTCTAATACCTTTTGTTTGCAAGGCACGGTGCCATGACTTCTTTGTGAGTGATTATGTTTTTATCGCCCAAGCCATCCACCCCTTGAAGGTAACACTGGAAAGCCAGCATTCCACAGCTAAGGTATTTGCAAGGAGGCCACAAATGAGAGATGGCCTGCAGACCTGAAATACAAGTGCCTAGCAACTGAAGTATCCGAATGAAAATATGTGCACAGCTCTCAAGATGCTGCTGTGAAAGATCTTTAGGAGTCTGCTTCTTTCACGGTTGTAATATTTTTATAGAGAGGCTTTGAGGGTATGCAATCATTTATTTTTTGTTTCATCCTGTATATAGAATACAAAACCGCACATACATTAAATGCATAAAACAAATCAGACAACCAGTGCAATATACAAAAATACAAATTAATCTGTGGGGATGTTGCCCATAGTAACCAGTCAGATTCAAGCTCACATTCTCCAGTATGTAAAATGAAATGGAGAGCGTGAATCTGATTGGTTGCTACGGGCAACATCCCCACTTTTCAATCTCCCTGCTTAATAATTGTAGGCCTTGGATGAATTGAATTGTAAATGAGCAACAGTTAAGTTTTTGCTATGGTACTAAAGTGATGCTACATAGACAGTTATAACTGAAGACAGATGCTCCATTTCCTGATAGATCTGAACAGATTTGATGGGGAAAAAATCCTAACAAAATATAGTTTGGATGCAGTTACTTGGGAGCAGTGTGGGATGCAGCTCAGGCGAAATCTAACAGTTGTGCGTTCACTAACAAATGGTCCCATTCATAAGGCAAATTCTACAGTGAAATGGAGGGTTGCTCTCTTCTCGCCCTCCTACACATAGCAGTATCAACCATACAACACTGACAACTGTACACTTTTCTTTGCTGCTCACTTTCTCCTTCTTTCCCCCCTCATTTAAGCAGCTGCTGTAATACAAGCAAGAACATCATCGATACGACAAAGAAATAAAGAATTTATATATTGTATGCCGACTGCGGACAATGATACATAGAGGAAAAAAAGGGGCTGTGTGAAGTACCAACATTGGGATATATGTGTGAAAAAGCAGATGTCAGCACACGTATTGAAAGGTTTGGTATTCAACATTTATGAACTTTACAGAAATAACACAAAATAAGTTTAATTCATATTATAGTGCACATAGAATTCATAACAGCATTCATTATATATTACAGTATAAGGTCATTTACTATGCCACCTCCACAGTTCTGAACAAAAGCAACAGCTGGTCCTTAACCATTTACCACCAGGATGTTCCATAATGATGCTTACTAATACCCGACCACTACACAACAAGAAACAAGCAGCTCACCAGAAAGAGATTAGGGGACTGCAACAAAATTTGCCATTATAAAGGCCGTTAACTGTGCGTAATTTGTGTCTGGATCGGGCGACAGTGGACAAGTACATCAAGTTTATCACTCCATTATATGCCACATATTCAAGTGGCAGTGCGGTGAGTTACATTCATAAACGTACATCATTTTTTTTAACCGCGAGCAGTTTAAAATTATGCAATGATACGCTCTGCCTTATTATGTATATTTTTGGCTGCATCATTTTAATGCCTTGTACGTGTGACCAATTAAAATGAAAAACACTAAGGATCCTTCAAAAAAAGAAATGAAAAAAAAAAAAAAATTATATTATATATATAAATAAATAAAAAAAACAGGAAAGACAACTACGCTATACTATAACGTGCATCTTTGCAGACCTGCTATTGCAAAATCACTCAGCTAATCTCTCTCCCTCCTCTGCTACAAATCTCCAGGCTGGAGGATGCAGGCCAAAGTACAAGGCAAGTACATTGGCCAACATCCCCCCCCCCCCTCTCAGCACACACTTCCAGCCAGTGGCCTCCACCAGCCAATCGTGGCCCTGCCAGAAGGCGTCCCGCCCTGTCCAGCCTCAATGACTGACAGTGGTGCTCTGCTAAGCAGAAGGTGAAATCCATCAGTGAGCAGAGCACGCTGCATGTAGAAGTGTCACAATGTACCAGAAACACTCAACACAGCAAATCTAGTTTAAACACATCTACGGTTCATCTTATCCCCTTATCTTATTTATACAGTGGGACACAGCTATTTCTGAAACCACACAGCACAGGCCTCTGTTTAATGATCAGCAGAACTGCTGCAAGACTGTACTCTGAACGTCTTATAGCCATTTAAAAGTTTCATTTACTGCAGCCTCGCGCTAGTAGTACTTTATTTTTTTTATATATGTAGAAACAACAAAAAAATCATTGTGCCACATATGCAGGTATATTCATTTTATTACTATTTAAATACCAAACATTTACATTAGTAAAAAAAAAAAAAAAACTCCCCCCAATACTAAGACTATATCACACAGACTCCACGCCTGATGAGAAAATCTCTCTCATCCTTTTGACCTTGGACTCATTTGCTTCATCTCAGTCTCTGGATACATTCTCTTTGCTAACCATTCAGCATACTGCGAGCTCTGATAATAATGGTTAATGTTTACTGAAACCTGCGCATGAACTGTATGAAACCTGATAGCAGAACTTTGGACAACATGGATGCTTTGAGGAATGAAAAGGCAAAGGCAACCCCTAGAAAAACCTGTCAGTTGTGAAATGAAGAATATATACTAGAAAAAAGAAAAAAAAAATAGTGTAACCATATATTCAAATGCTTTGGGACCTATATTAACCCCTTTTACACTTTCCAGACTTGCAGGATGGGTCTAGATCCTCAGGATCCGCACATAAAGCCGATCTGTTGGTAGGGAGGGAAGGGGAGGACAGCGGTGGGAGATATTTAAACAATACAGTAAGGGCTAAGTTGTTTTACAACAACCTCATTATAAGCGAGAGCAGTGCAGGAAAGTTAAGGTAGGGATGGTGATATGGATGTCTGGGCATGCGAGGGGAGACGATCACCTTAATACTGTATGTGTGTGTGTGTGTGTGTGTGGGGATAGATTGCCGCAGCTGCTGCTGTGTCTGAAGCTCTAGACACAGAAGCTGGCGCTCCATGTGACAGGCGTTTTATATGGTATAAAATTCAGCGCAGTATTTAGCATTTGAAAAGGTTTCCCCTATTGGAGAGAAGACATAAAAATGGCCTGGGACTTTAAAGTAGGTGGGCTGCAAGCAATGTGATTGCAATTGGTGTGCACTAAAATAATAAGAAATATGACAATATCTAACTGTATCCAAGCCTAAAGGAAACTTTTTATGTTCTATTCAGTCAATATTTATAATAAAGTAGTAAAACTATAATATATATATATATATATATATATATATATATATTTATATACACATATGCATCTGTTGTATGTATGAAAGTATGGCTTCTGCCTAAGTAGCATGTATACACGGCCAAAAAAAACGAACAAGTCAAATAGTTTGTGAAACTCTTTGAGACGAGAGATTATTTTTTCCCTGGCTTCACCTTCCCCCACCAGCAGGATGCTCTCAGGTGAACAAAGGTAACTGCTAGTGTGTGGTGTCAGAGTTGAACAGCAGCAATAGAAACGCAGTCACCTTGGATACATGCTGCACCCTATGTTTGATGAACAAACAATGGTACCTTCTGAGCCAGTACCAAACAGGCAGGGCCAGGGGCGGCCAAACAGTCAGAACTTAGAAGAGGTGATAACACACATGAATTTACTGGCATGGCAATAAGAATAAATAGCTTTAAAAAAAAAAAAAAAAGGATCACGAAGAAATTCCGTTTTAAAAGATTGATTGATACGGACTAACGTAATCTCTCCAGAAGAGTGAGGTTACAAGCATCCCTGATTCAGATTACTTCTGATCCCGTAAGGTTATCTAGAAAAAGCCTCAATGACAAAATGACACAGCTCATCACTAGCTTTCCTACCGTAAACCATTTATCACTAGCTGTAGCAAGCTGTAAAATAAGGTGCGCCTTCTTATCCCCTCATCCAGTAAAAAGTGCATGCAAAACATTGACAGAACGCCACAAAGTTACTTGGCCTTGGGGAGTGGCAGGCTCTATAGTGAGCTGAAGGAATCTCGGAGCAGCGGTTACATGCTCAAACATGGCGTGAAACAAAACAGGATTCTTCGTCTACGAGCGAATTCACAAACAGAAAGTACACCTCTTTTTTCACAAAATATATATATATATATATATATATATATATATATATATATATATATATATATATATATATATACACACACACACACACACACACACACACATATATATATATTATATATTAGCCTATCCAGTCATAGCTGCTTTAACATTACTGGACTTGCTAAACAGGCTCTAGTTGCTGACTACACCAGATAATGTTACTTTCTGATTATACATAAGATGGTCAAGAACAGAACCTGCGTTAAAAATGCATATATTATTATTAGAAAGGAGATGGATGTTAACATGGGGAGGGGGAATAAACACAAGATGTGAAGGTGCCTCAACCACAAGGCTTGAAAGGAGCAGCAGTTGGTGCCCTGAGCATTTCTCCCCCTCCCCTGGCTTCCATCTCCTCCACACCCTTCCAGCTCCTATCACAAATCCTCAGGCCTCAGGACTGCCAGCTGACAGAACTGTTTAGTCAGCAACAAGATATACGCAGATCTTCAGCTACTCCATCACGTCAGTCTCCATCCCGCTGCAAACATGCAAAACCAAGCTTCCACCAATCTATCTTTATGATCATTATTTAAATGTGTGCTAATGTTGTCGTTGTAGCATTTGTGCACAGTGCAACATAATACACAGTTCATTTTAGCAAAATAAAAAAAAAGTAGTTTTCAGCTGTCCACTCACTTGGCCCATTTACTGCAGTCAGCCCAATGGCCGCACACAGAACAATTATGTTACTGGCAGAACCAGTTTTCCATGAGGCCCTCAGAGAGACAGACACTAAAGTTATACCAAAGATGCAAAGAAAGTGTTATGTACAACTACGCGGATCTTTTTTCTCATTTACTGTGCAATATAAGAAAAAAAAGTCTATAAAGAACAAGGGATCACATTCAGACCTCTGATTTTTCCACAAATCCTGTGTGTTTCAAATGGATTGTGTGAGCTTAGACTGGAAAAAAGTTAGGTCCTGGCTATTAAAAGGTCCATCCATACAAGGGGTAGTTGTCCGAATGCATATTCACAGTGAACAGTGTAGCCTATAGTCACCCTGTCAAGTGTGCCACCATATTTCGCTAATACAGCTATTAAATATTGTAGTTTGCCCAATGTAAAACATTATTGGAAAATAAACATAAAAACAGTTAAAACGTACTACAAAGCACATAAAGCCACAAAAGTATCTTTCACGCCCCTTTGCAACTGTTCTTGGCCCACAAACTGTGTGCATCCAATTAACCCCTTAGAGACCCGAGTATCCCACGCTATCTGCTGGCAGCAAACATTTTAATGGAAATCATATTACCATGGACAGAGATTCCCATCTTCTGATATTCCCCCTCCCTGTAGCAGAGAGGAGTTCTACTGAAGCAACTTCCGCACATATTGTGAGAGCGGCCTGTATGTTTCACTTCCCCACTCACTGGAGTTTTTCCTCCATTTGTATCTCGGCTAAGCCTGTCAGAGTTCACAGAATAGTGGGGGAGATAAGCAGTATATACACTGGACTACTGGAGACATAGACACACATTATTACACATACATACTATATTATATATTAGTAGAAAAATTGTGTTACTACACCTAATACTTCTGTAAATGTTTAACACCATTCTATAGATAGCNCGTATAACTTTATTCATGGCTCTATGGCTTTTACTATGAATATAGTTCCTAAATACAATACGTAAGTGGGCAGGTGGTGTGCAGGCTACTGCTGTCACAGGGCATTTGTGTACCATTGTCACTACTCCTGAACATTACTGCCGTAAACTAATACCACGTTCATATTGCCTGGGCTTTAAAAAGCTGCAGGCATATACGTGGTGCAGGGCAGCNTGCAAGTCCCGTTCAGACTTGAACGAAACGCCGGCTCTACAGCAATGCCGGCTTCCCGTAATGAGGTGATGTCACTTAAAAGGACTGTGATCGTAACGATCACATGTCTTCTTAGGCCAATCACCTCTCCTTATATGCGCTGGAGCCGGCAGGCTGGCATCAGACGCGTCAAACTGCAGCAAAGCCGCAGACGAGCCAATCTGAACGGGGTATAAGTGAGCTATTAGGGGACCCTGTCAGTTGGGTTGTGGGAGCCTAGCTGGGTTCTTGGGAACCTAGACATATATTTTTTCCTTTTTTGGAATGAAGGGGAAAATATTTAGCTTTTAGCATCCAAGGGGGACAGCAGTGATAGACCCAAGCTTCAGGGAGGCCCNGTTACTAGTGTNAACACTATTGAGGGGGCCCAAAAATAATCTGTGTGTACCGGGCCCCAAGATTTCTGTTGCCAGCCCTGCTGCTACCNAATAGTCATGTTAGGACTGGGATGTAGCAGGCAAATCAACATCAATTTATATTAAAAAATAAATTACCAAAAATAATCAGTTTAGAAAGCATGAGACTACATTATTGATGTTTTGCACTCCCTGTGTAACAAAAACGTATATTCTCTTATACAACCTTTGCTCCTGGTTACACAAGCTGCTGCACCCTGTGCTTGGAATTCACCGCTAACAATCAAATTCTCTACACCATATACCTTTAAAGGATCAATTTCAAGGACAGTTTTACAGATTCTATTCTAAGAACATTGCTTGTTTAATAGCACAAGCAGATTTGTGTGCGAATCGGTGCAATTTATTCACCATGATTCCACTGTGCGTTGGCTAAATATCATTTATGATAGTAAATATTAGTGATGCTCTCTAACAGAGAAATGCGTAAACAATGGAAGACAGTAAACTGCTGAACATCTCCTTATATTTGGATGGCACAGTGTTTACTTGGCGGACAGCGCATTGTCTTCTTATTAAATGCTAAGTGTATTTTACATACATTTATTTTTTAATTTTTTTTCATAAAGCATCATAATATTTTTTGGCACTCATTTTAAATGGGTTGCTTCTGATGCAGACCCTATATCCTATGTGTCCCAGGATAGTGCAGGGGGCACATACATATAGATCTCGATCTTGAGCGTCTACATGTGGAATGGCCACGTACGCAACGCTGGATCATATGTAAAGGCTTTGCCAANCTCCTAGTGTATTACCGTATCTGCATGCATTCTCCTGTCCAACATGCATATCACATATACATGGTGGCCTTTTTACACACAGACGCTGCAGATCTCACGTTGCATTGGATGGCTGCTTTCCAATGTGCAAGTATCTAGTTTGTGCGTCCAAAGTAAGAACACACAGCTGACAGACTTTCCGCATGTTTACATAACTGCTATTGGTGATTTTTTTTGTTTACTGTAACTATTTATGATTTCTACATTTTCTATCTCCATATGCTCATATTATGAGAATCATTAATGTACATTACATATATATGAAAAGTTCCACCTAATGCAAAACATTGAAGGAATTTTGTTTTTTTACATTTACTGTTGGTCTCTTGGTTATTCAGTCCCTTTAAATAGAAACAAAACAGAAAACGGGACAGTGTTTTAGGTGAAAACAAGTGGTCTGCTTACAATAAATAAACAAAAATGAAGGGTACATAAGATCATCGCTCAAAGACTTAACACTGCAGTCATGCAACAACCACACACAGCTTAGATTCAAACAGCATCACAAATTATAATGTGTTTTATGTTTGTTTGGTTATTTTGTTTTTGTTGTTTTTTTGTTTAAGCATATTTACATCGTAAACAGTTATTGTTTGTATATAAGGTGCCCAGACTTTCTGGTGGTATTCACATAACACGATATTTCACAGGAGTGGGGTGACTGAATGAATCAATACAGAAATACAAAACAAACCTGCCGAAGCAGACTGCACACATAGAAAACTACAATGCAACTTCTGCACGAGTGTGACTTCCTTCACCCAAACCAGACAAATCATGATGGCTGTGGTCTGCTGGAGACGATAGGCCATTGTTCTGCTCGTTTTGCAAGCTGTTAATATAGGAGTAATCATTCTCTGTTAAGAAGATACTGTGTCTTCAGAATGATGCTGTAGGTCAGCACATTTGTATTAAAAGCATCACCCCAGCAGACTGGTCCTATCACTCTACTACAATAAAGATTTTAATCAAAACAAGATCTATTGTTTGGCCTCTTTGAAATGTTGATTTTCCTTGAGAACATTATCTTATCACTAGATTTCAGTGTCTGCCGGTNTAGGAATAGGAGGGAGAGAAGCAGGGCGGGGAGGAGTAAAAAGTAGTCCATCCATACCTGGTTTTCCATCGGTGAGTGGCAGCTCTATGTTCCTACACCACAGGGGTCACTTTAGGTTTCTGCAATTCATTAGTGTCTATTAGTAGTGTCAAAGTCACTTGTGTATAATGAAATCAGCAGCAACATATAGTTTAGCCTACAATATGTGGTGTAGAATAGGCATTATATGGTAATACATTGAAAAAGCTTACACAAAATACCCAATTATGATAATTATCTACNAAAAAATCTATTTTATTTTATTGTGACTAAGAAAAGTATGACAAAAAGGAAAAGATTGTGGACATAAGAGAACAGAACAATAGAAAAATGCAGCAACATTTCCAAGTTTTGTACATAAAACATCTTCTAAATAATCATTCCATAACAAAACAAAAGCATTTCTGTGTGTACAGACTCCCCATGATGTCAGTAAAGTGCACNTTTTACACACACACATACAACTTGGATCAGGGAATATACTCCCTTTCCAGGATCAGATGATGACATGATGGACCAACACCCATCAGAATCCTGGATTTTTACTATCATAACAAACCCTACGAAGTCAAGGCACCTGTTGGAGTGTCAGAACGAAGCAGCGCATGAGAAAGTGTGCGTGCTGGCGACAAACCAGTTTTGAAATCTGGCACAGATGTATAAGTTACCTTACCAGCATCTTGTTACCATCCTGTGAAGGGATTTATCTGCTGTGCTCCTGATGGGGTGGGGTGGGGGGTGTACTAGTTTGCACTGCAAGGCTTTTGCAAGTAGGAGTGAAAGCTCAACAAAAGTAACATCCCCCCTTGTACACACACACACACACACACACCTTTTACTGGCATTACCCTTAACCCCTTTTGTGCCAAAACAGCCCAAAAAGAAAAAGGAAGGACAGTAACATGAAGAATGGAGCATCAGGGGAAATGACTGGAAATCTAGACGAGGCACATAATATTTGCAATGGAAACTCACTCATCATTAACTTGGATAACTAGATAGTTAAATGCCTTGAATATAAAACAGGGAAGGTTTCACCAAGCTGAGGAACAAATAAGGATACCATTTCAAAACACATATAGAAGAACATTGGTTGTAGGATTCAGATATCAAATGTCTTGAAGGAAAAAGTGTCCTTGTCGAGGGAAATGAGTTCCCAAACAGGAAGAGAGACAGGCGGTCCAGATCATTAGTTACTGGCCAACATCCTCTTTAAGAACACCAACTCGCTTAGTAGCATGTACTACATGCACAAAGTAAAAATTTGGTATAGATACTCAGAAACGTTTTTTCCTCTCTCAGATGTTACACTGACCTTGGTTCTCCGGCTAGCTTTGGGATAGGAATGTAGGACATGCCTGCACATACACCTGGACCAGGATGGGACAGCAGGACTTCAGGCACTCAATGAGGATGGCTGTTGCAGTCACTTGCTAATAACCAGCTACACAGATAATACTGAAGATAAAAGACTATCAGTAGTGGGAGGGAGGGGGGGGGGATTGGTTTCTGACCAAACCCTAAATAAATGGTGGCAGGTCCAGCCTAACAGTAGGGGAGATTGTGGCCAAGTAAATATTTTAGCCAGTTATCAGCAGGAGACTCTTGACCAGGTTTCTTCAGGAATACCAATATCACACCCAGTCATAAGTCACCAGAGCACTGCCTAGCTAACAAATGAAGAGTATCAAGAGGGATTTCACCATGTATGAAATCAGGAACAAAATATAAAACACTATTTTATTTGTCTAAAGGGGACCAGTTACTATCAAACCCTATTCATTGTAATATCTCAAACTAAGGCATCTACATAACGGTAAGGTAGCACAATTG
>JABWIB010003239.1:0-17243 GCA_016617825.1 Platyplectrum ornatum | reverse complement strand
TGCACATCTAACAGATTTCTGCTGTGAGGGTCATTTATCTGTTGATTGGAAAGATTATCTTTCTGGTGTATGGCCAGCTTTATAAACATCTTTCGATTGGAACAATTTATCTTACCGTGTGTGCCAGGCTTTAGTATCTCAGCTGTCTTGATGATATTAGTTTAACAAATGCAATTCAAAAAAAGTTTTATCATACTTCTTTCTGCTTTTCTGGCTATAAAATTATATTAACTCCTTAAATATAGATGTTCTTCATTTAACAGATACTGTTTTGCATCAATCAACTGAATTCACATACCTGTATTGGGCATCTTTTGCTGCTTGTCTTCCTACAACTGACTAGAATTACAGGACTATTAATACAGTCCCATAATAGCCAATAATATATGATCAAAAAAAGTAATAATTTACTAAATACATTTCTGAAAAATATCATTTTCTACTACTACATAGACAGTGGCAGTCATGTTTTTGTTATGGCACTGCCAGGGTTAATCAAGTACTAATGAACTGGAGGTTAGTTACAAAGTGGAGCAGTAATTAAAATATTGTATTACAAAGTGAGAATTTCAGTCTCTTTCTTTAATCAATAAGTATGGTGTCAGACAGCTGATACTGACTTGGGATTAAACCCCTATCTTTTCAAAAGAACAATGCAACCCCTCAACTGAATCAATGGGTGACATACTGCATTACCCCTGGGATTTGCTTTTACTTAGTTAAGAAAGTGGGACAATTTCAGTTACTCCTGCATATCATTTACACATCTTACCATCTAGGACAATATAGTCTGAATGCTTATATTTCACAGCTGTACATAACACATAGGGGTGTGTTTAAAAAGGAGACAAACTGACAAAATATAAAGCATGAAGAAGCATTTTGCTCCAGATTTTGCCAGTTTCTTTGCCCTTCAGTATTTAATTTTTTTCGTGAGCTGATCAGCTTTTCTTCGTCACATAACAACGCCACCCCTATAAGTTGTCATGAAGGTGAGTTGTTACACGCTGTCATGCTTATCACAACAATGAGTAAGTGTGACATGGGCCTAAATTTACTAAGCAAGGAGTCTTTAAATAGTCAGCATTAGAATCCATGCTGTAAATTATAGTGTTGGCCTTTTGTGTCATTCCAGCTCTTTTCTCTGTGATTGCCTTGTACATTGGTATTACTAGTCGGTATCTATTTAGTCCTACCCTGTATTACTCCTATCTTGCTACCTTACCTACCGCAGACAATCTTTCTGGTACCTTCATAATAGGGTTTATGTTATTTTTTTTTTTTACTTTCCTTCATGTTTTCATTTAATTTGGTGTGAAAATATATTTTTTAAAATTTAATTACAGGTATTTCATATTTATTTGTGTTACANCACTTTTTACAGCCAATGAAGACTGTATGCTGAGGCCCAGGACTAGAGACTCACCAGGGAACATTTTTTAAATACTGAACCTACAGGAACCAGGATCCTCACGATTAGTGATCTTGGACTCATTGCAGGATCAGAATTAAAGTTCTTTATAAATATACCCCCATAAACTCCCATAAAAAGTACTGCTCCAAAACCTAATCAACAGAAATATCTTATCATCCAATATGATGATTTGAGGACTGGATCCAGCTTTCTGCATGTGAAAACCGAAAAAGTGAAAAGTGCACCAGCAAGCATGTTTGCGTCAGATGTGCACTTGAGGACCCCCTAGCATAACAATTTAAGTTCCATACATAAGGGATTGGTTTGCCGGGCCGGGTCTATTTAAATTACACATTAGGGGCAGGGTTTGGGGGACCTTCATAAGCATAAGTGCTTTCTCCTGCAATCCCTACACAAAGGAGCGGAGTGACAGGGAAGTTTACAGTCATATAGTTAATTATGAGTTATAAAGTATTCAAACACTAAACCAAGATATCACTACAATTAAGGGTCTGAACGCAGCCAACACTTGGCTTTGATAACATTCTCTTATGATCCTCCTTGCTTTTTTGCAGCACTTTGACTTTCTGTTCAAGATGACTGGTTGCCATAGTGTCCTGGTGCAGGAATTTATCAAACCTTGTGTTATCATTTTTCTAGAGGATACAGACGCACTGTAACTTTTACATTCTTACAGGAGATAGCTTCACATCTGAAGCCACTTTGTGTTTATCACCTGCTGGACTGACTGCGGGTGTATTTTGACATCACTCCTTCTCACCTGAGAGGACTTAACAGAACGTAGCTTCTAATGTGACTGGTACACTCATTGCTTTTCTTTAAAACAATAACCAGTCCCTTGCATGATTTCACCCCATGCACTGCAACACATTCTGACTTCAAATCAAATACTAAACATCAAATAACTTTTTTTAATCTGACTGAGGACCCATACTTTGTATTTATTTCCTCTGGGAGGTCTTATGGGCGGAAAAAAAGATGTATTGTGGCAACATTTTTTTTTAAATAGCAACAGAGTAGTCAATTTTGAAGAGAGAGGACCAGATTCAGATTTACACTCTCATGACTAAAGGTGGGGATACACCATAAGATAAATCGTTCAATCTGAAAATTGGTTGAAAATGGAAAGATTTTTTTTATTTTATTTTAAAGGAATTAGAAGCCACCATACACTATACAATAATTGTATGGTTAAAATAACTAAATATGCAATTGAGTACTTCCAAAAAATTTTTTTTTTAAATAATCGTTTGGTTTATGCTTATAAAATGGGTCTTAATGGCAGGATTTAAAACCCCCTTTGCTGTATGTTTCTGCTTTTGACACCAATATTTCCTTGTCTTTGAAAGTTATGGTCCATGGATGGCATAGTTCTTGACTCTGGGCATTTGCAAACATGTAACAGGAGATATAATTTTATTGAGACTTCTATTTGTTGGTAGGGTTCATTTATTACTATAGGTTTCTGATGCCATTATATTATACACTGTATTATTTTTGATATGTAGCGAAATGTAACATATCTAGTTTTCATGGTTTGCATAAAGATGAACTGGTCTGTAATTCACATCATTTGGTTTTCTGACCAGTCACCTTGGCTAGTAGCTAACTTGTTTCCTCTAAAGGCATTGCTAACTGTATATACAGTATGGAAATATACCTTCTGTTACAATAACATTTTCTTTGTGTATTTGTAGTACTTTGTTTTTTTTAATAAACTAAATTGTAGGCTTTTGAAGTTCAGACAAGAAGCTGTCTTACAGGTTACTTTATACACTGACTGATAAAATGTTTGTGTTGACCTTTCAGATGTTTATCTAATTTTGAAGTAGAACCTGGAGCTGAGACACTGACAGGCCAAGGCCTGAAAACAAATCTAGCTCCGAAGAGACAATCTTGTCTTGGCATCATTGATTTCTAATTAAACATCTACAAGCTGCTTAATCTCATTATAGAACGTGAATTGACATTCTACTACTACAATACAAAAATAACACATTCAAAGCTTGGCTGTTCTCCTGATGAACACAATCGATAGATTGTCAAAACCATGTTGTGGATATCATAATATGCCCACTATTAAATCATAAAGCAGTAAAAGGCCTGGGCAAGATTTACTAAGAATTTACTTAAGCCTGTGACATCTTCTATTCCAGTGCTCGAAGGTTCAGTGTGAAAACCCCGCCATGTCCTGAAATTCATAAGGGTGAGTGGAGACTGCCTTAAGATTTCTTCACCACCCTAAACTTTCGCATGGACGGGGCAGAAAGTCTGAAAGCTAAAGCCAGTCCTTACTGTACCATTTCCAAAAAGTGGAAATTCTCTTAAATATACAGTTTTNTCCTAAATATTTCTGGATCTAGATCCATCCTGTGAAATCTGCCACTTTTCAAAAAGGAAAAATGTTTGGGGGGGATCATTGCGGATTAGCAGTCACACAGACCTCGTTCCGCATGGGTTCCAGCGTAAGTGCAATCCCCACACAAGAGAAGGTGACAGGTAATTAACTTCCCTATCCCACACAGGCTCCATGTTAGTATGTGTATAGACACACGGCCTTCAGAGTAACAATTTCTTTTCATACTTCTGCATAATGGATTAGCATGTAATTGCATAATACCATTGCTGTCCTTAGAAAACTAGACAGCAATGTGTGCAGGGGCAGCAGAAATCTTTTAAAGACATCTGTTAAAAAACATCAGTGTGTATCCAAAGAAACCCTGCTTTTATTTGTTATTCATAGATTCCATATACAATGACCATTGTCATTGTATATGTAGCACCCCTGCAGTATGCCCTACATGTTGTTGTAGATAGTGTTCATGGTGAGTGTGGTAAAGTGAGGGGAAACTAAGAAGAAGCGTTTATGCGAGACGGGGAGTGTGAATGCGTATACAATGGAGGGGGTATACAATGGAGGCAGTTGACAGTTGGTGGCCAGGATGTGAGGAGAATAGTTAGGGGCAGGACTGCTGAGGGGCGGAAAGTGATTCTACTGAGGAAAGTGAGTTTAATTGGGAAATTGTGAGGTAAAATAGGTGTGAGAAGGGGGGAAGAGAGCTTCTTGCATAGCTTAACATTGAGAAATTCAGTGTAGTAATATTCTGCTGTGATTCAGCTGATTGTGTCAATGGCAGACACTGCTTGGACCATGAGAACATCTGTGTGAGAGAGAAATCTTCAGTCTGCAGGAGACAGGTCTGTTAAATCATCTTATTCAATACCACAATATACATCATTCTGGCCATATTCCTTAATCCCTTATTACGTCTGAAGTGACTTGGAACATTAATTTAGAGTGTCAATCACATTTACAGCAGCTAAAAATCCATGTCAGCAGCCCGGTAATCCCTTATATTTAAAGCACATCCAACCAGATGAGGACAAATGTATTATTGCCACAGTGATTGCCTTAAAGTGAGACTCAACTCAGTTATAAAGAGCCATTTTAAATGTGGATTAAAAATATTTATTGAGCTTCATCGACACACCTTTAAATGACTATAAACTGGGGCGGCACCACAAATAAGTAAAATCATAGAGCTATAAATATTAATATTTGGTCATTTTATTTAGAATAATATAATGATAAAAATTATATTTAGAGAAACTTGTTGCCTAAAAAGTGATTTGTGATATAAAATTCATGTGATTGTATTATTGTGTTTAGGCCCTGAAGCAGAGATAATAAAACCTCATTGCTTCAGTGTGTGTGAATTGTCAATACTGAAATGTATATTTGTTTGCTAAAATATTTTATTGTGAACTCAGTTGTGTTAGTTTGTGCATGGTAAATTATTTTAAAAAATGTAGAAATAAAGATAATGATCCATTATTTCACTCCCTAATCTTTTAACCTTTACCTTGAACCTTTACTACATATACATGGGATTTATAGCCATATACATGTGTTTCCATCTTAATTAACTATGTTATCTATGTAACATTCTCATATTGTAATTTTGTTTTTTGTAGCTTTGTTGGTGGAATTTGTCTCTCTGTTGTCTATCAGTGGATTGTACTATCTTACTGCTTTCATCCTCAGGTAGGTTGCTATTGATTGTTGACAAATATAAATATTAAGTGGACAAATAGTAATGCAAAAGATAATATAAAGACAGCAACATATGCACTAATAAAATACATTTGGAAATCTGGAAAATCTCAGTAAATCATAAAATAATCACACAATTGTGTGCCATTAATTTATACATGATAACATTTAAGAGTAATGGATAGTCAACTTTATCTAGTGCATATTTCATAGTTTTTCATAGTTAGAACTAACTATGAAAAACTTATATTTTTTTTACAAAAATCAGAGCCATATCTAAAGATATCTGCACTGTTCACATGTATAACTAGCCCTCACTATTCACTTAACATACCCCCCCCCCCCCCGTCTTTCAGTTAGTGGGAATGGTTGGGAATGTTCCCTGCCCTATCTTCCCCAGTCTGAATTAACCCAGGATGGGTTTAAGGATCCAGTGTGTAGCCAGCAATGTTCTGGCCTTGTGGGACTCGTTTCGGTTCCTAGCTATTAGAAAACATGTTCTTCTAACCTTGATTAGTAAGTCCTCACCAATAACACCTTTTTATCTTTAATTTAACCATCAATTGAATTTCAAACTATATTAAGTACAGTAACCTGTAAATAACCAACGTCAACCCCTTCCTAATCAAATTCATGTGAATTATTATTTTAAAAGCAGCAGGCGGTGAAGGGCAAACATTTCATTAGCATATATATTAGCAATATGTATAGGAATATGTGGTGTGACACTTTTAAATTTAAATCTTACGTTTTCCCACATAATTAGAATGATATTCTTTCCCTATTGTCTACCACTTATAATGCAACAAAATATTATGCAGCAAACTTTCTAAAATCTTAAAGCACCCATAAGAAATCCTAAGCCAAAAAACTTAAACAGAACGGTCTGTTTTTAGATACCCTCTCAGCAATTCTGTGTCTCTATAACCCTGTGTGTCTCTAATCACTACTCCAGTCTCAGTTCCTATGTATTGCTAACGTCCACTCTCTGTCCCCATGTATCGATAACCTTCATCCACTTTCTCCCCATATGTGTCTAGCCCCCACTTTCTTTTTCTCCATTTTCTCAACCCTTTTGTCTCAATACCATCTCACTTTTCCTGTAATCTCCACTTTCGCATTTGTGTTTCTAAAACCCACACGTTCTCTCTGTATCCCCAACCCTATTTCTTCTTTACTTACCTTTATATCTTGTGTGCTCTTCCCCTATGGCTCTACAGCTCTGTCCCTTCAGCAGGATGGTCTTTTCTTCTAGTGCCTGCATTCTTTTTTTCCTTTAATATCAGTTTTTTTTTTGGGAATATGTTCAAAGGGGAGGCAATACAAAAAGCCGGGAAATAAAATACAATATTTGTTAAACAGTACAAAACCATAATATACCAAGAAATATAGAAATGATCAGGAAGTGGTCAGCAGTTCCAAATACATACAGACTGCGGGTTTCCCTATGGGTAGTTCATTAAGGCTAAATAGGAAGGGGTTTGTGTCCAATGAAGATGGGATGAAGGATGTCCCCTGTCCGCCTGCCAGCAACTTCTGCCTGGCCAAACATTTAACAATGTGGGAGGCAGATGCGGTGGAGTATGAAGTATTTGTTGTCCCCACAAGGAAGCTATAATGGATTTTATAGATTGTTACACAGTGGGAGTGAGAGCTTTTCAAATTTTTTTAGCTATGACTGCCCTTATTGTCACATATCTACTTGAATTGGACTTATGGAATGGAAAAAGCTGCAGCAAGGACAATTCTGGAGGAATCAGTTGAAGGTTAAATTAAAGGTACATTTACTAAATATATGGAATATATAATCCCACTATATTAAATTCTTACATTTTCACATTTCATTTTTTTTTTCAAAGCTGTTTTATTGAGTTTTATAAGAACGAACAAACAGGTTGGGATACATACAAGTCAAAACGACAACAACAGTAGAGGTCGTCATGACGCACAGCGAAATGATCAGAACTTAGAACTAGAGCCCAAACGGGAAGAAGGATGTGGGCGTAAGGTAGTAGAGAGAAAAGAGGAGGAAGAAAGAAGGAAGGAAAGAAAGCAGGCAGTAAAGAAATGGGGAGGGAGGGGGGGGGAAGGGAGGACACCTATGCACCAAGGAGAAACAGTCAACATTAGGATGGTTTTATCGCTACCTCCACAAGCAATTCCTCAGTAAAGGTAGGGGTGGTGCATGGGAAGAGCCTAAAAACAGAGATAGGAGGGTCTATTCGGTACAAGCCATCAGGATATTGGAGCAGGTACCAGCTGGTAGATTCGAACAACGGAAGAATTTGGGACCGCTGTTCTAGCAGTAAATACTCAATAAAGCAGCCCCAATTAGTGTAGAAACGGGAAATGCCATTCTCTATATCAGGTAGGAGTGCTTGTCTCTAAAAATACAACGTTTCCAGCAGGGAGTGGAGGACAGCTGCCAGGGAGTGGCGGATGGCTGCCAGGATCGAAGATGTCCCGTATGGACAGTATGCCCCTGGCCCTCCAAGTTTGGAAAGAGATATTGTCCAAACCCAGACAGAAGGCAGGAATACCCAATAAGGTATTGTGTCTGTAAAAGGTGAGATTCCCGACACACCTCCATCATGGAAGAGGATATGGTTGAAAACACTGTGAAGGATAGCTCGCTTAGGTAAATGTAATAAAGCAGAGTATGGAGCGAAGAGACCCTCCTCCAGACTACGGTTGACATACGTGGAGCGGCTGAGAAACCAATCAGACATACCAAAGGAAGGTACCAAAGGAAAACAGTTGCACATTCAGGACACCCAAGCCTCCATGTGTGCGGTGCAGTCGCAGACGCACCCCCACGATCCTAGCCATACGACCCTTCTAGAGAAAGTCAGAAAAGAGTTTAGGGCAACAGGAGAGATCAGCTTTGCGGAACATTAGTGGCAACATTTGTAACAAGTAGGAAAGTCCGGGGTAAAGGACGCTCAGAACTTTGAGCGGATATTGAATACAAAGTGCATGCCCCATATAAAACCTGTCTGGTCCTCATGGACAATGTCCGAGACCACCCGCTTGAGCCTCTCAGACAGGATCTTTGTCAATAATTTGTAATCTAAATTCAAGAGAGAATCTAATCTAAAATCTAAAATCAAGAGAGAAATGGGGCAATAGGAGGCAGGTAAGGTCAAATCTCTCCCTGGTTTAGGTAAGATCCGAACAAGAGCTGAATTAAAATATAGGGGGATCACGGTCTGGGCCAATATGAGGTTAAACAGAGATACGAATAATGGAGCTATATCAGCAGCAAGGATGGCTTAGAAATCACTGTCAAAGCCATCCGGTCTGGGGGCCTTGAGGGGCTTAAGGTTGGAGATGGTGGACCGCACTTCTAGCAGGGTGATCAGGCATGTTAGGGAGGAGGCCTGCGAGTCGGAGAGCCTAGAGAGGGGCATCCCAGAAACGCTGCTTATTAATCCCATCAACCGGATCCCGGTAGTATACAGATTCATAGTAAGCATGGAAGGACACAACTATGGCGAGGTCATCTTGGGTGAAGGTCCCATCCGGCAAGCAGGTATGTACATGCTATCACGTTTATCACACAAGGGCGTGGAGAGGAGACGACCAGGCCTATTGCCCCACTGAAAAATTTTTAATTTAAATAAGATATGACTGCACCTCGGATAACTGATTTAAAAGCCTGCCAGAGAAGGGAGGGGTCCTCTGTGTGGGCTTGATTGTCCGCTATATAGGAGCACTACTAAAATTTCAATATCTGGCGAAAAGTAAGGGAGGACAACAAGTAGGAGGGAAAGAGCCACAACTTTGCTCCGGTGTGCGGAAAGCCCCACTCACCGCAAACTCTAAGCAGCGCATGATCGGGAATTGCAATGGGTTCCATTTTGGCTTGAGTGAGAAACAGCATCAGGGAATCAGAGAGCAATAGGTAGTCAAGCCTTGAGAGACTACCAAGGACGGCAGACAGGCTCTCTGAGCCCTGGATGACGAGCCATCCAAACGTCTACCAGGTGCAGGCAGCTAGAAAATTGAGGGATGCCCACACAGGGGAGCCTCCGGGGACAGCCCCTTGCGGTATTCTGGTGTAGCTACTAAAATAAAATCAAAAGGGGCATAGACATTGCAGACCACCAGCTGTCGCCCCAAAACAGAGAGCACCACAATCTGGAACCGGCCTTGAGCATCCCAGCGCTGCGCAGACACAGAGCAATCTAGACATCGCCTTGCTAGGAGTGCTACACCGCAGGCTCTTGAGGAGTAGGGGGCAGAGGACAGAACCATAAAGCCAAAAGTGTTCAGTTTAAGGATTTCGGCCGGGGGCAAATGGGTCTCCTGCAGCAATACCAGGTCTAAGTTAAGTTTTCCAATATATATAAGGATTCGCTTTCACTTTATGGGAGAGCGGAGGCCATCCACGTTCCAAGAGCCTATTGTCAAACTAACCATGGGGTCAGGGCGGGGATACCAAGAAGTAGGATATACAGATAGAAATAGGCGTGTTAATGGCCTCAGTCATGAGGCACATAAAAAACCAGGAGTGAGAAAAGATAGAGACTGCACTAAGTGCATAGGTATCCAGGAAGAAGGGAAGGGAGTGAGGAAGGAGAGTCAGGGACAGAGGCAGAAGAGAAGAAGGGGAAGAGGAAAAAGATGAAAAGAAAACAAGGAGAAGTAGAAAGAAGAAGAGAACCCAAGGGAAGGGAGGAGAACAACCCAACCCTTGCAACAAGTAGAAAAGGTAGGACTTCCATGGTGGTGAGCACTAAACCCTCTAGTTGCCTCCCACAGAAGGCTCAACACAGCACTCCCCACCCACCAAAAAAAAGGAAAACAAAAAGATTCAAATCCATTGAAGAAGAAGAAACCACCTCCCAGCCATCCTTACCAAAACAGTTGCCATAAACACGAAGCCACCAATAGAAAAAAGAAAATCGCAATAAACATATTAACAAACATTACATTACAGGTATGCAGCAGTCCTGCAGCATGGTAAGTATAGGTACTGGTAGGTCATGTCCACCACGACAGTGTAGTAGCAATCCAGGGTGGGCGATCAGGAGGAAAATAAGAGAACAGAGGAAATGTCCACCAGGGATCCGAAAGGTTCAGAAACATGTCCAACGGGGTATCCATACGATGGGTGGAGAAAAAGACAAAAAGCCAACAACAGGGAGCCAAGGGCCAAAGAAGAAGGAGCTGATGAGCCAGGACATTGAAATGGCAAGTCACACTGGTAGAGATCCAAAACAGGGGAACAGGATCAGTGGCAGAATGCATGAAGAAACACCAACCAGGAACAGAGAGGGAATACAACCAGGATTGAAGATGGAGATGAGAAAGCCAAATTTAGAATCAGACACCAGAACCAAGGTCAACAGAGGTCTCCATTGACGTCTTCTCGTTGTCTAGGAGAGCCTGGGTCTCGGTGGCCAACAGAAAACCTTTATGCGAGATTCCATTCAAAATACAAAGGCACACTGGGAAGAAAAGAGCAAATCTTCGGACAGCCTTCACCAGGGAGGAGCAGACCTTAGAGAAGTCTCAACAAGCATGTTGTTTACAGACCGCCCACATGACCGCTTTGTGCACATAATTGAGGCACTTCAAAATGACTGGGCGAGGTTTGTCCCGGAGATTGTCACAAGGGGGGCCTATATGGTGAGCTCTCTCAATTGCAAAACCACGGCAGGCCACTGAGATGTGTAATAGCGCTGGGAGGGTGAAGACCAGGAATTCCATCAGTGCCGCATCTTTAAGAGAATCAGCGAGGCCTATAATATGGAGGTTATTTCTCCTGGACCTATTTTCCAGGCCATTTTCTGCCAGAGACGCTGGGAGTCTGTGTCCAATTCGGTGACCCTTTTCTGGAGGTTTACAGTGGCTTCGAAGATATCTCCAACCCTATATTCCACGTGATCAACCCATTTGGAAAGCCCCTCCACTTGATCCTGCAGGGACACATTGCTACCATAAATTGTGCAGCTTGCGTTTGGAGCATGGAGCCAATGGCAGCATTAATGGCCTTAACGGCATCGAAATAAGACATCACAGTAAGTGCTGGAGTAGGTTCAGTCTCCCGTGCATTGAGAAGCGCCACAGGAACTCTGCGAGGCAGGGGTCTAGGAGGCAGCGTCCCGATCTTCCTAGGAGCACACCAGGTCGGCCATCTTGGCAGCGGTGGGAATAGCGAGCCCGGAGCTCAGCACATCAACGAGCCAGCCAGAAGCAGAAGTCAGCAATTCACATTTCATTTAGACAGTAGATGGAACAAAGATTTTCTAGGCGTTTTGTAGTAAGATTTCATAGAGGTGTTTGTAGTAAGGATAATTGAATTGCATGGCAATTGAACCTTGGACTTTCCCGACTCTGGATCGCAATGCCATAGGTTAAGCTGTCAGTGTAGCACAATGTCTTGAGCTACAAAATATTCCCCCTTTTCCTTATTCTGTTTTTACGTCTTAAATGTGCCTCCCCCTGCAGATCAAGGTTTTGACCAGGCACACATTTGCTCTTTTGTTTGCTGTTACTTTCACCACAAAAAATGTCAGTAGTGATTCCACAACTATATAAGTATTGCATTTTAGTGGCATCACTTGGGATGAACCTTCTTCCATGCGGGCAATAATTTTTATACTAACTTGTAAAACTAAATTCCTGTATATTACTCATTGTAATCCCTATAATACTGCCAAAAAACTAAATTACAATTACATGTTTAAATTAAATTAAACCTTTAAATGCTATCATGCNCCAATATGCCTAAATATATTTACATTAAAGTGAAAAAGTCTCCCTTTGTATGTGTCCTGGCTCCATCCATCCTAAATTATCCAAATTATATGTCTCCAACAATCCCCTCCCCACTTTCAGTGTCTCAGCCATCTTGTCTCCACCTTGTATGTCTCCAGATATCTCCTTTTAATGCCTGCTGCAGCCACATCCTCANTTTTCAAAATGCTAGAAATATCTGTACCAGTCCATTCCAATATTGGTGCTACAGACGTGTAGCTTACAATCCATGCAGTTAGAAAGTTATTTAGGGGCTTTAACAAGTTGGGGTTTAGGATGGACTGTCTAAATCTGCAATGCAAATATCTCTATCCAGGTTTATGATAAATGAAATTTGCAACAGCATACAATATCTAAAATAACTTTGATAGTACAACAAGTTATTCCATAATGAACTAAGTTAAGTGAAACTTAATTTTACAGGTTGGATTGCTCAGAAAGGTTAATGCACAGCTTTAAAAAAAAGACGTCAAGTGTGAGTACAAAACTAATGGAAATCAAAATGTTTTCTCTCATATGATCAGCTCTCTGAAGTTTTTCAGTTTTGTATAGAATAAAAACTACGTAAAAAATGAAATAATGGGGACAAAAACAAATAGTATTAAAGCAAGAGATCTCAAGAATCAGACTATGCACTAAATCAAATTACATTACTATTGTCAGTGGTAATTAAAATAAATTAATGAATGCAGGGCTAATCCTAACCAATTTGGTGGTTAAACACACACATATATGTCCATTTGTAAAGACATACACTAAATTACATAGATATATACACTAATACATACATATATGCCTGCATACAGAAATACACAATCACACATTTACATGCATAAATACACTAATATACAGTGCATAGAATCACCTAATATTTATCTTCAGAAATTTTCCCAGTTGTGGTATTAAGTTAAGTTATGTGGTATTATAGTTTAGTATATTACTACAAATTCTTTAAACATACAGTCCACAAATCAATTACATAGTTTCACATATAAGTATTCACAGTTGTGTTAAACTAATCCTAAGATCTTTATCTTAATGTTCACAGTACCAAGGTAATGTTTCCCTGGAGTATTTTTGTTCTTCATGTCTCTAGATCTGGATATTGATGGCTCTATATACTTTTGAGAAAAATATAAAAAAAATATAGCCATTTCAAACTTCTTATGGATTTATTGTACCCAGTGAAAGTCAAGTTAGCAGTGCCTGTGTTCACACACTGCAACCATGAGGAGCAAGCAGTCAAGCACACATTGAAGTCTCCTGTATTGTAAACACATGTCTGCTGAGCTGACTGCTTGCTTCTCGTGGTTGCAGCTGGTCATAAGACTGTGTCTGTTGGGTCTGTTTCGCTCACTAGCTCTGGGTCTGTCTCTCTTGCTCGCTCCCGTTCCATCTTTCTCTCTCTCTGGGTCCATCTCTCTCACTTGTTCTGGGTCCATCTTTCTCACTCGCTCTGGATCCGTTTCTCTCTCTATGCTGCTCTCTGGGCCTGCCTCTCTTTCTGGGTCAATTTCTCTCTCCATGGGTCTGTCTGTCTCTCTCTGTCGCTCTCTCTGAGTCCGTATCGCTCTCTCTTGGTCTGTCTCTCTTTCACTCTCTCTTGGTCCGTCTCTCTCTCTCTCTTTGATTCTATCCCTGGGTTCTTCTTTCTCTATCGCTCTGGATTTGTCTCTTTCGAATTAGTTCCTTCTCTTAAGCCTCTGGGTCTGTCTTTCTCGCTCTTGGGTCCATCTCTCTTTTTAGGTCTGTTCCATGCTCTTTCTGGGTCTGTTTTTATCGCTCCCTCCCGTTCTGTCTTTCTCTCTCTCTCTTCTGATTCCATTTCTCACTCTCTCTCTGTCCATCTCTATCTCTCTCTCTGTCGCTCTCTGGGTCTGTCTGTCTGTCTGTCTCACTTTCTGGTTCCTTATCTCTGTCTCTTTCTGTCACTTGCTGGGTTCACTCTCTCACTCTCACTGGGTCTGTCTCTCTCTCTGTCACTCTCTGGTTCCTTCTCTCTGTTACTATTTGGGCCTGTCTCTCTCTCTCTCTGTCGCTCTCTGGGTCCGTCTCTCTCTCTGTCACTCTCTGAGTCTGTGTGTCTCTCTCTCTGGGCCCGTCTCTCTTTTATGATCTCTCTGGGTCCGTCTCTCTCTCTCTCGCTTTCATTCCATCTCTCACTCTCTCTGGGTCCATCTCTATCTCGCTCTGTCGCTCTCTGGGTTTGTCTCTCTCTGTCACCCTCTGGTTCCTTCTCTTTGTCTCTCTCTCTCTGTCGCTCGCTGGGTCCACTCTCTTGCTCTCTCTGAGTCCATCTCTCTCTCTCTCTCTCTCTCTCTCTCTCTCTCTCTGTTGCTTTCTGGGTCTATCTTTCTCTCTCTTTGTCACTCTCTGGTTCCTTCACTCTGTTGCTATTTGGGCCTGTCTTTCTCTCTCTGTAGCTCTCTGGGTCCATCTCTCTCTGGGTCTGTCTCGCTGTTTCTCTCTGAGTCCATCTCGCTCTCTTTCTGTCGCTCTCTGGGTCTGTCTTGCTCTCTCTTTGCCATCTCTCTTTTATGATCTCTATGGATCTGTCTCTCTCTCTCTCTCTCTCTCTCGCTCTCATTCCATCTCCCACACTCTCTCGATCTGTCTCTCTCGCTTTCTCTGGGTCTCTCTCTGGGTCTGTCTCTCACTCTCTCTGGGTCCATATCTCTCTCTCTCTCTCTCTCTTTCTCTCTCTCTCCGTCTCTCTTTCACTTGCTCTCTCTGGATCAGTTGACCAGAGAGAGAGAGACNGACTCAGAGAGAACGACAACTTTCTCTCTCTCTGGGTCTGTCTGTCTCTTACTATCTCTCTCTGGGTCTATCTGTGTTACTTGTTCTGGTTCTGCCTTTTCTTTCTCTCTCTGGGCCTGTCTTTCTCTTTCTCTGTTCAGCTTACTCTCGCTCTCTGGGTCTGTCTCTCTGGTTCTCTCTCTCTCTCTCTCTCTCTCTCTCTGTGTCTGTCTAGCTCTCTTTCTCTCTCTAGGTCTGTCTGGCACTCTCTATATGTTATCATACCTCCTAACTGTTGGGACAGTCCTGTTTTGCACGATAAGGGGACAAACTTGTAGGAAATAATGATTTTTTGTAAAACAATTAAAATTACAATCAAAGATTTGTTGATAGCAGTGATAAAAGGGTATGGGGCTTGGAGGGAGTAGGGCAGAGCTGGGGCTGTCCTGATCTCAGCTCCTCAAAATGTTGATAGCTATCTGTTATGTCTATGACTGCGATGGAGGTTTGTGGCGAATGTGGCCTTTTTACCACAGTAACATCAGCAAATATACATCATTAGCATAAAGCACTGTACAAACACTTCTGTATCATTAGGTACAATGCTCAAAAGGACAAATTAGTGCCACTCCCAGTTCCAACCATGTCCCGCCCAACTCTGATCAAGCCCCAACCATTTTGCAGCAGTGATCGGGGCAAATGTAACTTTTAATTAAAATTAAAACAAAAAACCTTAATGCCTCCCACTTTATCCATTTATTGGGACAAACTGGTAGGCGGGTGGGACAGCAGGGCAATCACCAAAAGTACAACTGGAATAGTTGAAATCCAAAGGTATGGATAGAAGTGACCAGGTTGTCACAATCATGCATTATACCTAATTTTACTTTTCACCTTCCTGAACTAAATTTACTAAACTACAGGATCGAAAAAATGGTTATGTTGCCCATAGCAAAAATTCAGATTCAATTTACATTATCCAATATGTATAATTGGGCAACATCCCTATATTTCCAATCCTGCAGTTTAGTAAATCTAGGCCTAGTGTTCAGTCACCTTTGCTGCAGCTTGTTTGCTCTGCAGGATTCTCACAGGTGCCTATTTAAACTCCTCACTTCTAGCTCTCCCTTGTCAGAGCAACAGATTGTTTTTAGCCTTCTGATCTTTTATCCTTGGTTCACCCTTACCTCATGTGTCGTGCGTCTCCAGATTTCCAGTTGTCTCCCAGTCTCCATCTTTTGTATCCTGTGATCCTGCATTCCTACTTCACCATCCTTGTTCATTGCTGCTAAATACCTCTCCTGCTCCCTGAGTCCAGTTAGTGCTGTTGTCCTGAGGGCCGAGACCTTCTACTTGCTTGTGCCCAAGTCCATCTCGACCATCAGGAGCTCTTGGAGTTAGACAAGACCAATTACTGGCCGTCTATGCACTCACAGTGAGTAACACATGTGAATGACAGTTACACCTAACTAGACATCCGCTGATCTCTGTGGCAAGTGCTGGTTACTGCTACATAAGAGAGAGAGAGCCAACGTTTCAGTCACTGTAGTGACTTTCATCACGGCAGCATGAATACAACATATGAAAGTACAGCAACAGCAAGCTTGCATTTTAGACTGCAGATGGAACGGGCAGATCGCACGCCCGTCTCAAAATCTGAATCAGGTCCATTGTCTGCAGTTATAAACTGAATCTCGTCACAAAAGACATAAGACCCCAGCTCCAAAAACGTAGAGGAAGATGTGGCCCAGCTGGTCCAGATAGAGTAATAATGATAAAATGAAATCAAACCGCTAGCCAGTAAGCCTCTGTCATTCATCACAGGTTGCAGGAATTGAGTTTATAGATGTACATGTCTATGCTGGCCTCAGTTTCTTAACTCTTTCAAGGCAAATGTTTCCATTCAGAGGGAGACCTGTTTGAATTACTTCTGTTAGGTGGCTTTAAACTGTTGTTGGTGTATCATATTAAGAATTGAATACAAAACGGATTTCTCTACAAAAACAAAGCATAGCCATGCACATTATACATTATACTATTCATTACAATTTTTTTTTCCATACAGGATTGTGGTGCTCACGATTAACCCCTTCGTGACGCAGCCTATTTGGTCCTTCATGACACGGCCCTATTTTACAAATCTGACATGTTACACTTTATGTGGTAATAACTTTTTAATGCTTTAACGTATCCAACTGATTCTGAGATTGTTTTTTCGTGACACATTGTACTTTAAGTTAGTGGTAAATT
>JABWIB010003238.1:20297-45202 GCA_016617825.1 Platyplectrum ornatum | reverse complement strand
AAATCACACAAAACTACAAAGGACACAAATACAATCACACTCCAATCAACAGTCAAATGTGAAAATACTCCTCTCTCTCTAATCCAAAAACCCTCTCTCCCTACCTCACAAGCTCCAAACACCTCTGAGGAAAACGCCCAGCCACAAGTGTATATAATGAGTCACAAATCAATATGATTGTCCGTCATTGGTTGCTGATGAAGATTGATTAACAGTACCAAGGCTTCTAATTCGTCAGTGGTGACTTTAGTTTCAGAATTCGTCATGACGAGTTTTCGGTTTCCGCCAGTCAAATTCGTCAGTGTATACGTCAGTTTGAGGCTATTTTGCCTGACGAATCTCAGTTTTTCATCAGTGCTTTTCGTCAGCATTCGTCAGTTGTTTTTTCCGTCAATACAATTCGTCACTTACTGAATACTATACATCACCCGTCACTGACGATTTTCTCACACTGACGAACGCTGACGAAACGAATTCTCACTGAAGATTCGCCAGTTACTGAATTCCCACCCAGGAGTGACCACCATGCCAAATTTCAGCCGGATCGGTTTTGGGGTCCGGGGGGTACAGCACTTCTTAGTTTCCCCATGTAAGCCTATGGGCGTCATGTACTGACAAGCTCTATTTCACAAATCAATTGATCTGCATATCTGAGAGTTGTGAGCAGTGAGCCCTGACAGCCATCTCCTCTGAGCCCAGAGATCAGCGTCTAAGACACTGTGCTTTGAGAGATACAGCTCCCTGTCCTGTTTCACCCTATAACTCGAGAACCAAGCAACCCCCGGAGATGCCTGTTGGGGGGCATGGACAGCACCCCAGGAGTGACCACCATGCCAAATTGGTAGCCCAATTCAGCCGGAAATAACGGATCACCTCCTGATCTGAGAGGGAGTCCAGGTCCAAACGACCCATAAACTTGCGCCCTGAACGCAGCTGACGCCACAGGGGTTGGACCTGGGTCTGGAAATGCTGAACCTCGCCAGAAGAATCCTCGCTGTCCTCGCCCCCTTGCCCTGACCTGCTTGCCACAGAACATGCCAGGACAAGATGCATTGCTCCTTGCAGCTCCATACCATTAATAGCAAAACCACATTGAAATGCACAACGGATCCAATTTATAATTAGTGGATGGTTACTTAGATGGCTCAATTCGGGTAGCTTGAGCAATCGAATTGTGTGACCGCGATGTTGTGCTAATTCGCAGGTCGAATTCACAATTTGAGGTTTAGTAAATCTAGTTGGCAACGTCTCAGATAGGGCAAATTTGAAAAATCGATTAGCAATTCGAGCCTGTAATTCAAGGACGCAAATTCATTCGGACCTCCGATTTAACACCAATTCGGGCCTTTGTAAATACGAAAACTGCCAATTCGACCCAACATTCGAAGACTGAAATCGCAAAACACAATTCGAGGCTTAGTAAATACCCCCCAATATATCTGGTAACAAAACAATCTCTACATCAAAACGCAAACAAATTAGATAAAAATACAAATATTAGCCATAATATATATAATTCACTAGTACCAAGGTTCCAAATGAAAAAATGCAGTCCCAAAATAATGTTAGTTCTATAAGCCTATATAAATACACTTCTTAAAATTCCCTTGTACAGTGCAAAATATCCATAGAATCATAGTGTAGTATTAGCCATTGTTGCAGACAGCTGTTTTGGTGCATACTCTTGAACCATCATGAGGGGCTAGGGTACATGTCTTAATGCTTCCAAAACACTGCTGCACCAGTATGCACAAACACAAACTACAGAATGCTAAGAAGGCATTGATTTGTGCTTTTAAAAAAATGTCTGTATTCTTTTACATTCCACTTTACTGTATTTGTCTAGTCATTTTAAAGGAAGTTTGAATGTGTTGCACTGTCAGCGTATATTGCTATGTTTACTGGATTTTCTGTTCTGTCAGCTGCACCACAATATAACAAAATTGGAAAGAAGACATTCCTTTCTACTTGTCCTGCTTCTTCTTTTTTTTAACCTTGTAAATTCTATTTTGAAATTGTAAGGGAAGACTGTGTGTATTTTGGTATACACCCAGGCCCAGGTTAACCAAAAGCTCAATATCTAAGGGAGATTACATAAACAGAGCATCCCTAACTGCAGCATCGCCAGAAACATACTCCCCCTCTGCCTGCTCTTCTTTCATCCACAATATTTTATTTCTTTTTTTTTTATTATTATTGGCACTTTATCTGTGTCCTTTGATGGCTGTTGAACCCACAGCTACTAATTTGAGCAAAGAGTGATACCAGAGCGCTTCTACACTTTGTAAACTATGCTTGGTAAATTGTATTTGGTAAAAAAAACAAACAAAAAAAAAAACACTATTCAACACATATAATACTTATGGGATCAATTTTATTGTTCTGTAAGCCGCAATAAAGCTGCTTGTGTGCTTTTTCACAGATATTACAGTAGCCAAAAATTGCTCCTTTTTATACGTTGCTCTATGAGCTGTGAGAAGATAATGAGCAAGTTTTTCCCCTTACTCACCTTTACGCGAGGGGAGCAATGAAGAATTGAATCAGCCCCAATGTATCAAATTTGCATCATAGCTGTGATCTGCAGTGTTGATTGTGAAACATGATCTCAAGTGAAATTGCGTTGGTTTGAAATTGCCTATGCCAGACGATTTAACAAATTGACTATGTCTCGATTTGATATGTCATTTTGAATTCACCTTCGATTTCACTCAATTTTGTTTGGTGTGTAATTTTGCTTGTTTGAGTTTGTTTAAGTGTAGTGTGTGTTGGTTTTCTTTTCTTATTGTTTGTTTGTAATTACCTGTCCTGGTTATTTCTTCTTTTTTCCCCTTTTTGTTAATTTATTTAAGGGTTATGGCAAGAGCAGTAGGGAGGTTAAGGAGCATGGAGAGGGTAGTGCCAGTCAGGAACCACTTCGTCTTAAAACCAAGTGAGGCCATAACACTAGATTCAGTGAGTCTGAAAATGCGGCCCTCATTGATGTGATGATTCCACGGTACCCTGAATTACTGCTCATTATCACTCAGGAATGGAGGTCACGAAGAAGAGTGTTCAGGTGGTGGTCCCCTTGTAAGTGTGACCTTCCACAATTATGAAAATCTTCTTAAACAAATATTGCCACATGAGCTGAAAGAAAGAGTTGCTCTGCAGGATTCTGATTCTGATGTTTAAAACTCCAATTAAGACATTGCTGGCAGGTGAAAGAATGTTTTTATGTTATGTTGTTTTTTTTTAAAAATGTCCCTCTGTCCTATGTGTCACGGGAAGTGAGGAAACTGAATCAGATTCATGGGCAGAGGAATTGACTCTGTAACAACAAAGCTGGTTGCATGATGGCTTTACTAATAGATGTTATAATATATATAGTGTAGTAGCAGGAGCACTCAGTCGGTCTAAAATCGGTCTATCACGACCCAGATGGTAGTTTAACCATTATACAGTGGCAAATCAATGATGATGAACATGAAAAGATGTGTCCATGAACTCCTTTCGGATAGACAGAGGCAAAAGGTCTCCAGCCAGTGGAAGACTGGATGCTTTGTTCTGCATTTGACACAAGATGAAATATAGTCTGAGACAAACTGATCATTGGACAGTTTGAGGGGAGCATGTGCCCAGTTCAACAATTTTTTATGTCGCTCAGTCCAAAACTGAGGGTGAGGAGAAAGTTTTATTAAGCTGTTCTGATGGGAAGNAACTTGAGAGGGCACCAGCCTTCTGAACACCATGATGGTAATTAAAGGTAAAATTGGACTGGAAAAACAATGAGGACCAAGGAGCTAAGCAAGGGCTGAGACACTGTAGATTTTTAAGAAAACTAGATTCTGATGATTGCTGTATACAGTAACTGGAAACCTACATCACTTCAGAGAATGCCAATTTTACTGCTAGGAGTTCCTGCTATCCAGTATAGTTCTTCTCAGCTTGAGTAAAACTATTTTGAGAAGAACCCACATGAGTTTAGATGGATTCTCTCAAATTACAAATAAAATTATACCTACAGCTTAATAAGAGGCTTCTATTTCCAAAAAATGCCTTTGATACAGCAGGTTGACATAGCACTGGGGCGATGTCAAAAGTTTGATTAAGGAAGTGAATGGATTCCCCTGCCTCAGACCATGAGAATTGATCTGCTCCCTTACGAGTGAGCGGTGTGATTGGAGTGATCAGAGCTGAGAATCCTTTGTTCGTACGGATCCTATATAATATGGCTTGGATCCATCTCCAACTTGGTACCTGAGATCGCATATCCTAGAGATGGCACTAAAGACTGGAGAGATGGTTCAAACGTAGTAGAGTGAGAACTTCTTTGACATGATGATGATATAAGAGATTATATAAGAGATTACAAAAAATCAAGATACCTTACAGATATACAACTACAGACTTATAAAGCAGGTCTCGAAAGTACTTGTTCATGAAGTTTTGGAAAATGGATGGTGCATTGCACAACCCTAATGGCATAACTATATACTCAAAATGTCTGTCACAGGTATTAAAGGTGTTCTTCCACTCATCACCTTGCTTAATATGAATCAGATTGTAAGTAACGTGTAAGTCTAGCTTAGTAAATATGGAAGCTCCCTACACCCTATCAATATTGTTCTGTTATTAAAGGCAGAGGATAATGGTTTTTGACTGTGGTTTCATTCAAACACTCCATCCTTCTCTCCATCCTTATTCTAAACAAAAAATAATCCTGCACCAGGAAAGGAAGAGTGACAAATGAAGCCCTTAGTAAACTGTTCATGGATGTAGTCAGTCATGGCACTTGTTTCTGGTGCAGACAAAGGGTATGTTCGGTACCTTTCTGGTCATCAGCTCTATGGCAAAGCCAAAATATCTATGCAGGGGTAGTTGATTCGCTCCATGTTCAGCGAAAACATCAGAGTAGGAAGCATATGGAGAAGGAATTGTTGCAGAATCTGAAATGTGAATTTTATTGAATGGTTTAACAGGGGTGAGGCAACATAAGGAACAACACTTCCCCCAACTAAGAATTTGCTTATTCTGCCATTCGATATGTGGGTTATGCCTCTTAAGCCAGGAAAATCCCAAGACGATTGGGTATGATACACTATTCAGAGTCATCTCTATATAAAGGGCTCCCACTTGAAGCCAGTAATAGAGGTCCGGAAGACAATAGGATCACTGGATTTTAAACTGCTGTCCACTGTGGTAATGGATATAGGATGATCCAACTTGATTGTGGGAATCTTTAGATGAGAAACAATATCACCTGAAATAAAATTAACTGCCACCCCTGAGAAAGAGAACAGATTGTGACTTATGGGGTAGATGGAGCATCACTTTAAACACATGTTGTACTTGAATGGAGTACATTAGTTTACTGCAATGGGAAGTTGTAAGGCTGGTGCGTAAAATACTCTTAAGTGATGCCTGTTCCTAGCAACAGCAGCTTAGAAGGAGTCAGCAAAGGTAAGATTATGTGCCTAAATGCAGCACTTTCTGTTTCAAGACGGACCTGAGGCTCTGCCAGTCTCCCTCCAAAAAACCCAAACTACCAGGCCAGAGCGCCTGAGCAGTTAAATCTGAGCACCAGAATACTCCAGCAGACCAGATCATGACAATGGGGTATATTTACTAAGCAGGGAATTTGCTGGGGAATTGAAAAGTAGGGAAGTTACCCATAGCAACCAATCAGATTTGATCTCTCAGTTTCATTTTACATACTGATTGGTTGCTATGGGCAACTTCCCCACTTTTCAATTCCCCAGCAAATTCCCTGCTTAGTAAATATACCCCAATATGTAAGTAAAATGTTAAAGAATACACAAATATTGTGTGGATTACAAACTTACAAACTCTGCTTAACATAGTGTAACTTTAATTGTTTAATTTTTAATTGTTTCAATAATCTTTTTCGCAAAAACGTATTTTTATAAAACATGTTTTTTCACCTATATTCTTTTCAAAAACAACATGACCATGTTAAGTATTGGGGATTATGTTGTAACACTGCAGTACTATGTAAAACTAATGAACATTGTAATATACACAGCATTGAGGATATACCACATGTCACATGTTAATAATGTTGTACACAATCCATTTCACAATCCACTGCAAATATTTGCAGTATTCACCTTTTAATTTTAAGTAACTTTTTATGATGTTATCCTAGAATGTCAAGTCCTATGGCAGTGAGTCAACCAACAGATTTCCCTGTTGAGGAATTTGAATATAAAATCAATTTTAACATATGTAACACACTAAAAGAATATATATATATATATATATATATATATATATATATATATATATATATATATATATTCTGAAATAGATAGATACCAGGGGCGCCCAATAGTGTAACTCCGTTTATTTGGATAAAAAGCTTTTCAACAATAAGATCTGCGTACCAGAAACATAAAAATATGTGCTTAAAAACAAACAAGCGGGCCGATGGCTGGGTACTTCACCACGTCTCACCGCGTCTTCTCTCGATCATTCACGAGGACAGCTACCGGCTCCTGCTGCAAACCGCTCGTCAATGGCTCCACCTCCATATATATATATATATATATATATATATATATATGACTATGGGATATTTCATGGGGCACACAAAAGATACAAGCAGATGAATGTCTTCTAATGTACCAATATTACACAAAGCATGTAAAAAGTTTTCCAGGTAATTGCGGACCTTCAGATGTTAGTCCTTATATGTACAAATGTCCACAAAAGTTCAGAAAAAACTCAGAAGTATAGATCTGTAGAAATCCTTTTGCTGGTCCTACTCTCCCATTCAAACTTTCAGGGGATAGGATTACACAATGTTATTTTCTTTGATACACTCGAAAGATGAGAGAAAATATATAGTGTAGCTTGTTAAACCACTGGAATCCCCAGAAGGGTTACATGCACTTACCATGTAACCACTTGATTCAACAATGGACTTCAATGCTCCCGGTGCAACATCTGGCCCAAGCGCCCTCCTACACCTCCATCTGAAGGAACACACAAACAATAAGGATAGCTCACAAAGGGCCAGATTTAGCTTTTCACTCTCATGACTTCTCTCATGGGCAAAACCATGTTACAGGGGAGGTAAATTTAATTAGTTGCAATCAGCATAACAGGTGACAACTGATGTTTCCAGCCCAAGTCTAAAAACAGTGTAACAGTAACGCTGGTCAGTATCTGTGTGCAACATGCAACAATAAAGTATTCTCCCTGCATGCACACACTGACATTCATTTTATCTCCCCTGCAATTCAACATGGTTTTACCAATGAGAGTGTAAGTCATGAGTGTAAGTCATGAGAATGAAAAGCTGAATCCAGCCCAAAGTGAGAACATCGGATGAAGTGATTGCATCATATTCTTGAGTCAGGCATCATATTCAGAGGCAAATATTACGTGGTCAACAAAGTAACCAACATGAGAATCATATTGACCAGTGCAGACAACTGGTCCCGTTCACACTTGGTAATCGCATGTGTGCTGCAATTGAGCAATTAATGTAATACAGGCTCAACAAAATAATATCCTGCAGACAATGTTCGAAAACGTGTGCAGGTATGGAGGAAATATCAAAGCAAATTTAAAGAATGAGGCAACAGTTGGTAAATCAATATTAAGAATGCTTTCAAGCTTCAACAGCATCATCAGATTTTAACATGGCAACACCATCTATAACACCAAGTCAAGCAACAAATCCTGCCATTTTAAATCACACATGGTTTCTTTAAAAAAAATTGCTTCTTTATAAATGGCTCCCCATTAACAAGATGGTTAGTGAGATGGTTTTGCCTGGGTTAAGGTACTTCTTTTGAAAAAGCAAGTGAGCGAAATGACATCATAAACACATCTTGACCCTTAGTAAATTTCATATCAGTTTGTGCATCATTAAAAAACTTGGGCACTCGATTCCAAAAAGGCGAGATGGTGGTGATTTTACAAAAAGGGGGGTTTTACACCATCTCCACTGTTAGTAAATAATAAAAACCATTAGTAAATCCAATTTTGACCTTTAGTAAATCTCATAATCTCTTTAATAGCCAATTCTCATGGAATTCAGGCACTTCTCCTGGTGTGCTGGGAGAGTCAGCAAATCTGTGAGGGAAACATACTGGAAGAGCAAAATTTTTTTTATTGATTAACTTGTCCCCTTTATGGTTGCTAAAAAGCTAATTGTGAGTGAAAGTGACAGGCTGCTGTTTATTGTTTGAAACGTGGCTGTTTAAATCTGGATGCAGTTTGTTTTTTCTGCCCTAGGGGGCTGCTGTAGACTTTCACATTCCTGATTAATATTCAGCACCTGATCATCAAGTATAAATCACTACACCTCATTAATTGTGTTTCCTGTTCTTGAATGCTTGTGGCTGCTGCCATCGTCATCGTCATCTTGTATGTAATTATGCTACAATTATCTCTATACTGTTCTTGAATTTGTGTTATCCTCTGTTCATCAACTCCTGTTAGTGTGTGAAACATAACTTCTGTGTTATGTTTCCTGTTTTATTATATTTGGTTTATGTGCCAGAAATCACATTAGTATTTTTATATTCCATCATACTTGCATTGTTTGGCCACCTTGGATCAATGTCATGACCCACCTTTCGTTTAGTGTGGGCAGGGTATTTAAATTGTACAGTAAGTGCTTAATTAAGTCCAATGCATGGTCCTCTTTCTGTATGTTCCAGGAAGGGCAAAGAGAAGTTAAAGTAGGGACTTACATTCAAAGATGACATGCATGTCATCTATGTCATCATACTAAAGACATCTCTAGTGTCTCTTTCTATGTTCCTAGTTTCCATTTCCTTTGTCTCTGCTAATGCCTGCAAAGTTCCTTCCTGTGTGTCTTTGATTACTGCATATTCTATAAATGTTCTCCTTTGTGTCTGTTACATAATTCCATTCATAATTGTGTAAATTTGTCAGTTCACTTGTCTTAACATTCTACACCATGTTTTTTGTGTTTTACTTTTTTAATACCTTCCTCCCCACTGGGAGTAAATAAGAGACATGTGACTAGCTGGGTGCCCGCCACACAAGTCTTTTTTTACAACCAGAGACTCAAGTATATTTTGTCTGTATCTAGTCCAATGATAATAGCTAAAATAACAGCACAGTACATCAAAATTAACATTATCACATTTAGGAAAACAAGTGTATCATATCTTTCAAATGCTTCAGATGCAAGAAACGTAGCTAAACTGTTTTATTTAAGTCTTCTATGTTTGCTATGTTTTTTTTTTAAAATGTTTTTGTTGCACAGATGGTATTCAAAAAACATAACCAGGAGTGAGGCAGAACAACTACTAAGAGAAGAGGTAATTGGCACATAGATTACTAGAAGTCTATGCAAATATAATAGTTGCACTTTTCTGTCAGAATGTCAGTTGTTGAGGATAATAAACCACATCCTAGGATCCAATTGTGCAGCAGAGATAGAATAGGGAATTCCAGCTGTATCCACTCATCTGTGCACAAATGTAACCATTTCCTTAATTCGCATTTCCTTCATTCCATGCTGCCAATGAATTTTTGAGATTTAATTTATCTATGGAAGTGCAACATTTTTGTACTAACATTCTATAGTAATTTTCTTTAGGATTACTGCCACTTAGTTATTATTATATATTTAGCAGCAATATATGAGGCACTCTGACGTATATGGTTTTAAAGGGTTTGTTTTATTATTCCAGCAAGGAGTACATCAAATGGAACTCTCAAAATGACTTTCAAATGGAAGCTTCCGGGTCCCTTTCATATATTGCTGCTATGAAATCCCATTTGTTAGAGAAAACCAAAAGCAGGATATCTCACTATACTGTGAGAGTATCTGCACATTAATTTCTAAGCAAACACAGTACAGTTGATAGAAAGTAAAAAAGGGTATTTTATGTAGAATAAATGCCAAGCCAGTAACCCACACTTCCTTAAGGAAGAGTTGCCCATCTAGATACAGCTGTTTCGGGGTGATTGCCCCTCATCAGTGTAGATCGACATAGTAGGTCTCTCACTAGTCAACCAGATCCCTCCTCTACAGCTGTCTGTAGATGGGCAACTCTTCCTTAAGGAAGTGTTGGTTACTGGCTTGGCATTTATTCCCAGTCATGTTTCAAAGGCTCCTTTGTGAGTCGGATGTGACTAGAGGAACGCCTCTTCCAATAGACGGCGCTAGAGATTCTGCTTCTTTTCTTCTTCCCCAGAGGCTATTTATTTATTTAAATTTTAGTAGAGCATGACAGCCTGTAGGTCTCCACACACCTTCATGGTGATTCTCCTTAAGGAGAATGTTTATCCCCCTTAATAGCCAGTGACTAGCTATGCTATACTATCTATAAAATAAAATGGCAGAAATTTAAGTCACATTCATATGAAATATATGCTTAAGTTACTTGATAACCTGGTTACTGTAAGATAAAAATCTAAATGTATTAACGCCATGAAAGCATTAGCCTACAGCAACAGAGTCCCTTATAAATGCAAGCCTCCAATCCAATGCTACAATCAGGAGTGGATTTTTTTCATATTTTCAACATTTCAGATTAGTAATTTTTAATAATAACATTAAACTGGATCCAGGTTTTCTAAAAATCATTTTTCTAAACTGCAGTTTAAACTGTGCATGTGCACGCTATTCCCTATTACTGCATTTTTATATTTTTGTCCCTTTTTTTCTTTTAACGGGGAGACGCCGGGAACAGTATCCCGGCATTCAAGATCTGGTACCCCGGCCGGCATACTGTTCCCGGCGTCTCCCCCTTACAAAAAAAAGTAAAAAAAAATATCAGTGGTGTTCCTGGTTCATATAACCCAGGAACACCACTGCCCAGGGCACAAAGTGGAGCCGAAGCCCAGCTGAAGGCATTGCATCGCCTCGGATGCAGGTAAGTTAGTTTTGTTTTTTTTAAATAATGTGAACGATACTGCCAAGTATATATTTTGCATTCCAAGTATCAAGGTTTGCAGTAATAGGGAACAAAGTGCACATGCACAGCTTAAACTGCAGTTTAGAACAATGGTTTTTTATCACTTCAAAATGAAGTGTAAAGGGCTTTATAAATAGAGCCCACAGTATGTACACAAAATTTCATGTGACTTATAAGATTAAACCCTTGACTAGACTATCATGTCAGTATTCAGTATTTTTATTTTTATTTTTTGCAGGACAAAGAGGGTGGTTTCATAGTGAGAGATTCCAGTAAGGCGGGAAAATATACCGTATCTGTGTATGCCAAGCCATCAGGGTGAGAGACACAAAGAGATAGAAACACCATAGTAATTTGGAGAGCCTATGCTAGAAATTAACATGTTGTCTTTTACAGGGAAGGAATTATCCGTCATTATGTGGTATGTGAGACAGCTGGAAGCCAGTATTACTTGGCAGAGAAACATCTTTATTCATCAATTCCAGAACTGATTAGATATCACCAGCACAATGCAGCAGGTAATTATTAAGCAGTCATTTCATTAAAGTGGTTCCTAGCTCTTTGTTCTACTGTTGTGTACGTGCAAACTGGTTTCCTAACTTCATAAAATCATTGACAATTCATCACATTACATAATCAAATACATATTATTGGCTAGCACATCCTAAGCTACATTTGACTATAAATATGGCTATATTATGATAATGTTATTTTTTTATACATTTTCTATTTATTTTTGTCCTTTTTTTTTAGCCAATAACAGCCCTATGATCATGATGAATCTCATGTTTCACCTAACTACCCTGGTTCAGTGTAAAAGCCTGGTGTTGACCAGGGTAGTTTGTGAATTACTAGGGTAATTCAGCAGTGTGAACAGTGTTAATGACAGTGTAAATAGGGTAATTCAGAACCCCAACAAACTACCCTGGTAGTAAAAGATTGAATTAACAGGGTAGTCAGTATAAACAAGGTATTTTTGAAGGAAACCTTGATTAGCAGTGTCCTGCTATCTCACAGAATAAATATCTGTCGCCACACCAATCAAACTCTGTATAAGACCCAACAAAATAACTATCTAATTATGTAGCAATTTAGATACTTAAGGTGGTTTTTCAATGCAATTACAGAAAAATCACCAATGATCAGAAAGAGGATAAATATTTTATGCTTATAATTTTTGCAAAGTAGGGAGTAGGCAGTCTTACTCTCAATTCCTTTGTCTATCTTCCCCCCCAATAGCAGTCTCTCGACCAACTTCCTTCACCACTCAGGGCGGTAAAAATCCTTATACTGTACAAGTAATGGCACCAAAAAAATATAGGATAATCTGCTGCTGTAAACAAGTTCTCCTTGTGGTTGTCAATGTCATCCTCCGTCTCCCCAGGCTGATCTGACACGTGTTTTGCCTCACCTTTTTAAAGACCATGGCATAAGTGTGTGATTTATATAGTGATCTTCCTCCAACAGGTTCCCTTGATGTACACCTGCAGGCTAATGAAGCATCATCATTAATGCAGTCCGTTTCAAAACTTCTGTATATTAATACAAGTTTATAAATATTTTAAATCAAATGGCACACATCTTCACAATAAAGCTTCAAGCTTCGGTTATATGTAGTGTGCTGTATATCATTATGTTTGCAGACATACCACGGTATGTTATCCTCACTGATCTCAATGTATCAAACTCCACAGTATCAATCTTAAGTTGCAATTACTATTGCTATTACTAGAACTGTACTTCTTTATATTGTCACTTCAAACCCTGGCTTGTAGAAAGATGTACTATTATTGCATAGAAAACATTGGTCTGTCTATTGTGTGGTCTGTGTTTGTGATTCCCCTTTAATTTTTTTTGTGCACTAGCTAATGTAAGTGGCAGTGCATAGTGGCAGGGTTCGGGTGAGGTTAGGGACAGTCCTGACCACCCCACACAAAAACGAAATTGGGCCGTAATGTAAAGTTTTTATTTGTGTTGAACTGTGTGCTTGTGGAGGCAGTTGTGCCTGTGTACGATGAGCTCCTTGGCTCCAGTGCTGCCAGGACCACCCATACTGTAGGTGCAGCAGGTTGTCAGCAGGTTGTACACAGGGTCAACTCTATTGGTCCCGCGGTGCGGCATTTCTCAGACCTGAAATGCCATTTTAAAGAGAAGTTGTTATATGGAGCACCACAATGCAGCACGTACTAGATGTGGCCTGCTGCACGCATATAGTATGAGAGCTATGAGCTATTGCTTAAACAAACAGCATTACACTCAGCATTTCAAAATATTTTTTCTGTTATAACAAAATTTGCAAATAATAAAACTGTTAAACCAAATAAGTTAACTAGTTTTGATTCCACACTACCAATACTTCCCCCTTTAACATGAAATAAATGACATAAGACAGACAGTTTACACTAAATGTAATTTTAGAGTGGGGATTAATTTTAGATTTAATTACTTTTAAATTTAGATATGGACATAAGCAAATACACATAACAAGGCAGACAAATATCAAATATTAGGTCTTACCAACTCCAAAATGCAAACATTATTGAAACAACTTAAACGTAGGTGAACAGGGCAAAAGCCAAGACTGTCCAACCCGGACAAAACCCAGCAACCGCTAATTACACACACCAAGGCCATTCGAGTCACTGCCTATCTTGTCTCTGCTTATGCCACTTCAGAGCCTCCACTCCAGAACCAAAGAATTTTAAGGAACACCTCCATAAGATCACTACTAAAAAATGCCCATGTCATCTGCAGAAAAATTAGCACCATCAGAATAGTACAAGTGAAGATGGTAAAACTGGAAAGCAAGATGCCGTACCACATGCCCACCGTGGTCCAGCAGGAAAATCCTTGCAGCTCTGTTAACTTCACGACTGATGCCATTCATGGCCAAACCATTCGAAAAGTAACACTAACCCGATGGGGCACAATATTGGACCAGACCCACCTCATGCTCCGCCAAGTCTTCAGTGCCCACATCAGATCTAACTTGATATGTGTGGTGAGTGTGGATTGATCCAATATCGCTCCCTCCAAGATGGGTAACCACCACATCTGGCCGAGCCAGGGATGCCATCTAACAAACAAGGGTACTATAAAAGGCAGACCGTGACATTCCTCGATGACCAATGCAGATACAATGGACCCAGGACAACCATCACTGCTAGAGGCTAGGGGATATAACCTTGTCCAGTACACAATTGAATACCCAAAGATCCAGCATAGCTTCTTGCTTGCATGCCAGTAACAGCTGTAAGAAAGAAACAAAGAGATAAGACGTAGTCACCACACGTGAACAATGAAAGCCAGTAAAACAATATAATTTAAATTATCATCCTCATTGAAGTGTAAGCAGGAAACTGTGAACCCTGGGTGAAGGTAAAAAACCTCCCGGCACCTCCCAGGGAATTTTTTGCTAGATTAAAAGGGAAACATTTACTTAATGTCCCAGACTGGCAAGAGAAATATCCTTTCCTGTTCCTGAAAACAGTAAGCATTGCCCCAGCTAATCCAGAATGCCTCCACGGTTTTGGCAGGAGGTAGGTGATAGGGAAGTACTAGCTAAACAATACTGCAACCTAATCGACTGGAGGCACTAGCCGGATGTATGGCATATGAAAACCAGAAGACTCATCAATGCATGACAGCAGGGGAGGAACCGCTTGAGGCAGCAGCACTGGAGGCCCTGATTCGAAAGGAACAGGTGCCAAAGTCGCGAACATCTGAACTGATCTCTCGAATATACCTCTGAAAGACACTTATTGAGAAAATCCATATAGCTTTAGTGAAAGTGACAACACTAAACAAGAAAAACATAAATACCCAGTGAGAGAAGTACAGAGACCCAATACAGACAGTGGATAACGAACTGGAGCTAGAGCTCACTAAATCACACTCAAGTAGCAGATCAAACAAGAGGCAAGGAACACAGGGTAGGAAGAGAACACCATACAAGAACACATACATAGCAGGAAGGTCAATCAGAATCACAAAAATACAGGCAGATGCAAAAGAGGCAAAGAGAGAGAAAGCAAGGACTAGGTGTATAACATAGGAGGTTATAAATGGCAATGAGCTGCTTCAGGTTCAAATAGAACCAAGGAGAAAAGGGGCGTGCCTGACCATGCTCTGGGTAGTCAGTGTGACACCCAGGAAGTGATGTGGAGAATGCTCAGTATCCTGGTTGCCTGGCAACCTCCAGGAAGCCAAAACAGACTAATGATGTGGTCCTGGCATTTTTGGGGTTTTGGTTTTGGATCTAGATCATTAGAACATTAGTTACCACTCATTTCTAGTCAATTTTGATCACTTCCTAGCTCACAAAATAGTTTTAACCAAGGTTCCACTTCCACCATGTCATGTCTACTGCCTCTATTGCCTCATGCTACCACCCCAAAAACTACCCCAAAAAACCTAGTTAGCATCGGTCATCACAAGCTAGGGAGGCTTAAACTGAACCTACAATTCCCAACATGCTCCAATAGCAAAAACAATATTATGCAAATATACCATATAATATTTAGTATATACCTAATATACAACAGTATAATATCCTTTAGGTGTGTATGTGTGTGTGTGTGTGTGTAAATATATATATACACACACTTAGCACAAACCAGGATAACAAGGTCACAACATACCACATATCCAGTGTCACTAAGTGGAGACTTCATGCTTATCTTGCCTAGCATATGATGGATGCCGGTCTGCAGCCTGGAGCAAAAAAATGTATAATATCTATTTATCTATTAGGTATATACTGGATCCTTCTTCTGCAGGTCTACCACAGCTTTTCCTCTCCGTCAGGTCTCCACAGCTCTCCCGCATGTCTCTGCTTGCCGCTTGTCTCACCTGTACCTGTTTGTGATCATGTGAGCCTTGTCAGTATGTTTGGTCATGTCCCTTAACATTATGAATGTGTTGTTATTATGTGTTTAATTATCTGTGAACGGTAGAACCCTAATGCAGAGGTTCCCAAACTTTCTCAGTTGAGGCACCCTTAGGGTCTCCATAATTTTTCAAGGCACCCCTAAGACACAATCATTTCAAAATTTTTACGTTTTTGAGTCAAAATCGTGTAATAACTATTTAGGTAAAAACAGAAATACTTCAGGTGCTTCTAAGTTACACTAGCAATGTTGCACCATATCAGAAAAAACATTCCACGGCACCCCAATGAGAGCGTTGCGGCACCCCAGGGAGCCACGGCACACAGTTTGGGAACCACTGCCCTAATGTGTTTCCCCAAGATATTTCCCTCTCCCCCTGTAATCGCTTAATTGTTTTCTATTTTTAGTCAGAACAGGGCAGACACTGTCAGTTGTGTAACTACAGGGGGTAACTAGAGCTGCTGCATGGAAATCATGGAGGGGACTGGGCTAGAGGAGGCGGGTCTGTAGGACAGGGCTAGAGGGGACTGGTGAGGAGGACGGGGCTAGAGGGGACAGGTGAGCACGTTTAAGGTATTTATCAGTTTCATTAAAAATTCCATACGCAATTAGGGCCAAAGTCTGATGTATTAGTGCTTTAGGAAAAAAAAATTCTGTTGCTTAGATATGTTTGTATCCAACCAATATATATTAGTCTAGAAGCACCTATCAGCATGTTATAAACATCCTGATAATACAATACATTGCACAACTTCAAAATCTAGCATATAATACAACTGCCACTGTCTGTAGTAGACTGGATACAATCCTCAGTGTTCGCAGCTGCAGTTCTGTATATTCATTTCATTGTTTGCTTTCAGGTTAATGTCATGCACATATTGCATTTATATATTGTGAGTGGGGGTTTATTAGTATATTTATTCTCAAAGTTCATGCTCTACTGACTATTCCTGAGCATTAGCTCACTGAGCTGTGAGCTAATGACTGTGCAGAAGTCAGAAGGTGGCGCCACTCCACTCCGCTCGACTCGGTACTCGGATAGCCTAAATTCGCTAATCATTAGAACGGACAGGGTTACTTGACACACACTGCTACTGCATTACAGTGTGTATCATAGTAGCAAGAACTGATTGCACAGTCAAAGGATCGTGACAGAGTGTAACACTCTGCAATGGGAACCGAAAGACAACACAAAAACCCTGCAAAATCAGGAAACCAAGCTAACCATTCAGTCAATTTCACAAGGTTAACGGGGGATCTGGCCTTTCCCAGATCCAGATTGACCAGAAGCTATATCAGTGGGAGTGTTACTGGCAGGCTTTGTGCTGTCTTTTTGAGGATAGGGGTGATTACAGCAAAGGCAGATGTGGCAATATGCACATTTGGAAACCTGTGAGCAGGATGAGTTGTTTTAGTTGTAGCATTTGCCTTTCTGAAAGGATGACCCAGAGGGGCGTGCTGCCGGAAATTTTTTTTGAACCTGAGCATTAGCATCCTGTGGGGGAGAAGAGCATTCACCAGCAGAACTAGTAACCTCTTGCCTCAACTCTACGTCCTTCAAACAGCATTGGAGACTGGAACATCCATCTCCATTCCTCCATTCCTTATTGTAGGTCCTCCAGGCAGGACCCTGGTACTGTGAGTGGATTTCATTATATTCTGTGGGCAGGAAGAAAGATAGCACTCAGCAAATGTATACATGTTCAGCAGCCAGGCCCTGTAGGACCAGACCTGATCATCTGCTGCCACACCCTTGAGCCCAGTAGCCATAATAGCCTTCTTGCCGGGCCGGTGATAGTAAAAATCTAATACCAGGGAGAAAGCCTCTAGAAAAAGTAGTGTGAGCACTATGTACTGCATCTGAACTTGATACGGCTAAAGGAGAATGAGTAGTGGGCTCAGGAGTGCCAATGAGGGGATGAAGAAGAAGAACATTAAGAGGAGGATGAGGTAGAATAATGAGAAGAGGCATTGAAAAATGGAAGGAGCCCCAAGCAGGGCGAAACAAGGTCAATAAGTCAGTGGGAGGGGCAGAGCGGCAAAGCATGGCCCAGCGAGGAAGAAGGAAGAGAGAAATTGAGGAGAAGGTAGAAAAAAAGGATCAGAAAAGGGGTAAGAGACAGAGGCAAAAGATAATAGAGGGGAACAACAGAGAAATAACAAAACAGGGTATCCTCAAGGAAATCATTCCTTTCAAAGGCCAGTGACATCACCATCCATGAATGCACACCCAGGAAATGACCTCAGCTATGCACCCAGGTAGGAAGTACAAGCAGCAGTATCACAACCCAGGAGTTTATTGTCTTCATGCTTAATGAAGCCTTCTCTCCTAATAATGTTTCTTTTTTTTTTTAGTTTTTTAAGAGTTTTTTAAGATTTATTTAGAACATGTTCACAAAAATTGATTGTAGGCAAAAAGGGGACTTGACATTGGACAAAAAGATGTTGTCCGTAGCAACACTTAGTTTTACATTAGTGATTGGGTTTAAGTGAAACAACAACATGAAAAAATATGCTTGTCATTTTTTTTAAATAACAATTTTTTTTTATAATGAAAATTTTTTTATAAAAATAAAAAAATAAACATACTTGCAAGAGAAGCAATTCTCTATAAAAAAAAATCTTGTATGAATCCTACTGTGCTCATGTTTAGATGTTTAAGGAACTTCTGCTTCCTCACTGTCTGCTACTACAGTTAGTTTATGATTGTTGGGCAGACATTATCCAGGAGCGACACCCATATCTTGTATCACCTCTTGTATATAAATCACATAAAAAATTTATACTGAAATGTTAAATATTCCTAAACCAAATAATACCTGGACTTACTCAACAGCCACCCCTCTGGCATTTGGCCATGTTCCAATTTGGCAAAGCGGTGTGACCTTTTCAGGATATAGGAGTCATGACATGAGTCAGAATAGCCAGCAAAAACACTCATTATTCTATGGTTTCACACCTTCAGCTTTACATTAAAAGAGTGATAATGGTGCCTGTTGTTATATAGGTAGGAACTCAACCTAGGTGGCCTCAGCAATATGCAAGTGTAATATGTGGCTCCTAGAACAGATGGAAAGTCTAAGAGGTTGTAGAATGCCAGCTTGACATCACATCACTCTGCATCCTGTGTTGGGATACCAACATGTGTGCAAATTATTTTACACAGAGCACATAACACCTGAGATAAGTCCCTGGAAAATGTTGCGGAAATACCAATACCAAATGAAATACCATTTACTCTGCCTGAAATTGACTAAAAGGATACAGTGGCCAGGACGTGAATGGCACGCATTAATTTGTGCAGCCCAGAAACTGCATGCGACCTCAATGTATCTGGCTCTAAATACTCTGTCACCTGATCATTTAAGGTTTGTGCGCTTGAGACGGAATAATTGCACAACCTCTTGATCAGACAGGGAGGTCATCCTTTCCTGATCAGACCAAGTGCACCAAAAACATGCGGACATGATGGGGATTCCACTCCGAGGCTGGACCTGGGCTGGTGATGTTTCTCCTCATGTTTCTCCACTTCTAAATGTAACCTGCTAGCACACAGGCCATGGACAAAGCATTTCCTGCCAAAATATTAGGATCATTTAGATAACACATCCTTGATTTTCTAATCATGTCACCTGCTTTATATAGTGTTTTAAATTACAAACATATTGTTCCTGATTCTGATCTGTAGTCTAATTATTAACTCCTGAGTGACCCTAACCATGTGATTGGCATGCTAGGAAAATTTTTATTGTTTGCATGCATTAATTCCATTTTTCTCACTGAATATGATTTAGAACAGACTTGGAGACAGAAGGGGGGTATTTACTAAAGCTCAAATTTGTAAGGGTTTTGAAATTGAGATATGTTTGCAATTTACCGTATTCACAGAAGCTCAATTTGTGACTTTGAATTGAAATCAAGCTCAATTTCAATCAATTTAATTTTGTGATGTGGTTCCCAAATCCCATCGATTTGGCCTGTATTCGCCGAGATTTGAAGAAAGCTACCGTTGATTTCATTACTATGTCATTATTATCGAATTGAAATCCCCGCTACTGGTTAGCCAAATCGAAAAGCAGACAATAAACTAGCCCATTGTTAAAAGGTCAGAACCTATACACAGAACCTATATACAGTTTACAGCATGGGTGTTTCCTTTAGTGTGTTATATTTTTTTGGCCATTTTTTGTGAAGTGTTTTTTTTTTAAAGCGTTTTAAGCCCTATTTTTGTGTGTGTTTGTAGTGTTACTGGAGTGTGCTTGTATTTGTTAGTGTAGGTCTTGTTTGTCATTGTGTATTGTCTATGTTGTGTGTGTAGTTTTGTTAAATGTTATTTGTGTGTATTTTTTTCCCCTTCTTTAGTTTTGTGGGTCTATTTTCAGTCTTGTGGAAAATGCGGCCCTAGTGGAGGCCATGGTGACCCACCATGAGGAGTTATACGGGGCAAAAGCAGTGTCCACAACCCATAACCGTAAGCGTGCTCTGTGGAGGAAGGTTGTGGTGGCCGTTAATGCCATAGGCCAGTGATTCCCAAACTGTGTGCTGTGGCTCCCTGGGGTGCCGCGACGCTCTCATTGGGGTGCCGCGGAATGTTTTTTCCGACATGGTGCCACGTTGCTAGTGTTACTTAGAAGTGCAATTTTATGTCTTGTTAAGGGGCAACACAAGATTTGATATCAACCTGAAGTATTTCTGTCTTTACCTAAATGGCTATTACACTATTCTGACTCAAAAACTTAAAAAATGGGAAATTATTTTGTCTTAGGGGTGCCTTGAAAAATTATGGAAGACCCTAGGGGTGCCTCGACTGAGAAAGTTTGGGAACCTCTGCCATAGGCCCATATAGGACCAAGAGGTTTTTGGACATGAAGCGTCACCTTAAGTCGAAGCTGGCACAAAAACTTGCAGACCAACCGAAGACTGGAGGCGGAGTTGCTACACACATCATCTCATGATTATGAAGAGCAGCTAAAGCTATTGATACCTGAGGAGCTGATCGAAGGTGTGGGTGACTTTGACACTGATTTGCCAGAGTCTGCAGGTTAGTGCTAAATTGCTTTTTAGTACTAATTTTTAAAAATAACCCACCATTTGTTTATAAAAATAATTAAGAAAATAATTTTTACAATATCATCATATAACAATATTTTTTGTAATCAAAGATAGTCGAGTCAGGCTTCATGGGTTCCTAAGCACGGCAAGAAATCCAAACGACCTCCAGCAACAATGGCCGCCAGCACTAGTGTTTCAGGACTCCATGAGGATGAAGGTAAGGTGCCTGGTAAGTGATAAAAACACATTATATTGTTAAAGCATTTTATTTTCCACTAGCATTTGTAATCATACGTCTTTTGTTGTATTTAATTATTTAATTATTTAAGAATAACGTATAAATTATTGAGATTGCAGGGATGTTGCAAACTTGTGGATGCTGGCCATAACAACCCTTATTAATAATAGACACATTCCTCAGAATTTCACATTAAACTGTCATCTTGAATAACAATGAATTCTATGGGCAACAAGCTTACTTTTCAATGTGGCAGAAAACTCTGTTCTTTGTTAATGTTGCCACAGGTATGACATAACAGACAGTATACAATATATATGATTAAAATATATTTGTTTGTTAATTATGTTAGGCTACCTTAAGCTTTATATGTTCCATGGTATAGTAAATAGCATGTTAATTAAAATATTTTAACATAATGCATAATGTGCAAACGGATATAGAATGCATTATATATACATGTGTTCTTGGGAACAATGGCCTTAGTGCCTAAAACATCATTACTGCTCTTGCATGTTTTTTTGAGGCATTATTGTATACAAGTACAGTATATTTGTGTGTAATGCATGCATACACAAACCAAAATGCACTACATTGTTTCTAAAGGTACTTACACAGGTACCTATACCGTATTTTACACATTGAAATTTGTGTAAACATTTACAGAATTGAAATTTAACATTCCTGAGGAACATGAAGAAAGATAGCACTTCAGTCAGGAGCAAGTGTGTGCTGATGGTAAGGAATTTTCTATTTATCTTTGCAAAAAGACAACATGATAATTTAAATAACCATTTTTTTTAATCAAACTATTTAACACATAACACCCACAACATGACATTCAAAATGACAATATTAGAGCATTCATACCTTTGTCTGTTGAACTTAGCTGCCCATTGTCATGGTCATGCAAATTGCAAGACAAATAATGTTGTTTTTGGGGTTATAGGTAAGTTTTCGCTGAGGATCAATTCACCACTTTATAATAACAGTTTGGTATAAAAAACTTTAAATTACTAAAATAACTTTTGATTTAATAGGTAATTTAATTTACTAATATGAAAACCATTGTGAATGTGGCATTTCCATTGTGATTTTTCGTTATTTCCATTAGACAAGATAACACTGACTCTCATCCCAGAGCCATAAATGGCTGTACTGAATCCTGTAACTCGGGCTGGACAGTCAATACAAGGTACAAGACAATAGAGCAGTGCACCACGTTATGCCGATGATGTCATCCTGCGTATGCACAATTTACAGTGCAAAATTTTGCGTGAGTAACAACACAACAATATGCATATGCACACCTTAATGCACCATCAGTTTTCAATTCTCAGAAATCAGATGTGTGCAGCAATGGAGCATGTATCATTGGTGCTAACACAGCTAAATAATACTATGCAAGCGGCTTAGTGACAGTCTGCACACTGCAGTAACCGAGGTATGGGAGGAGATTCATCTGTTTCGCCAAGTCACGATTAATACATTTGCGCAAACATTTGCAACATCATCCTCAACATCCGACACTACTTCTGGAACAACGCCAACTGTGACCACTACTGAAACTCCCATGTCAATACCTACACAGTTACCCCAAGGACCACCATGCCGTGGGCCAAGAACCAGGGGTGGCACTGTGAGAAGGTGGAAAGAGCCTTGTACGCGCAAATCCATGCGTAAACGGATACATGATTAGTCAGATGTATATCCTTCTTGATAAGCTTATTTTTGTACACATATGCACATGAATGCTTTGCTAATGTGCCTTCACAATGTGACGGGGGTTAGCCTGAAATTCTATATTTTTGCCCCAAACTTTGTGCAATATATATTTGTTTGTTATACAGCAAGTATTACATCATCATTACTTAACGTGATATTGTAAATGAGCAATTACTTTGTTAAGATAAGTGTATGTGCATAATATGTGTATGTCCTGTAGTGACAATTTGCACACACTATCATGAGTACTATACAAAACATACACAGGTCCGCAACACATTATAAAATCTAATACTTACATAAAAAATTATTTTCTATTAATAACTGTCTGGCTTTTATTAATAACTGACTGTCATCTCACGGCTCACTTAGGGCGAGATTGTGAAGCTGACAACAAGCCCACACAATCTGAGCCACCTTCCTAGGTGAATAAAGTTTGCCTCTACACTTATCAAGGCACATAAAGCAAGATTTTAATACCATGGCCAGGACTGACACCAAGATCCTGAATCACCTGTTTAGGATATTAAAAAAATTCAACACTACTCATACTGCATTCCAAAACACTTTTACATTGCACACAATAGCTTACAAAGGATCCACCATTCAGTCATTTGATGTTGCTCAAATTTATGGAAAAGGGCAGACGTCAGAATATAGGCATCATGGCATGAGCTGGGAAAACTGGCATAAACACCTATGATTCGTAGTCTAGCATCACAGACCATCTGGACATTCAGGGATTGATAATAGGCACTGTCCTTGGGTGGTCTCAGTGCTAAGGGAGTGCAATCTATGGCTCCCAGGACAGATGGAAACCCTGAGAGATCATAGAAGCCCTGCTTAACCTAATGCCATTCTTATTCCTGGCTGGGGAAACAGACATGTCTGCACATTATTTTTGCAAGAGCACTTAACACCTGAGATGAGTGTCTTGAAAATGTTGGCTGTGAGATGCCATGAACTGTGCCTGACACTGTCTGAAAGGAGCCAGTTGCCAGAAAGTGAATGGCACATACTGGCTCTAAATACATTCTCACATGCTCATATAAGCTCAAAACGCTTGTGCGGTTAAGCCTGAAATAACCCACTGCCTCCTGATCTGAGAGGGAGGCCAGGCCCAAATGGACCATAAAGATCCTAATACCACATGGAACACGCCGCTGGGGTTGGACCTGGAGCTGGTGATGGTGTTCCTCCTCGCCACTTTCCCCTGACCTTTGTGTCACTGCACAGGTCAGGCCCAGCAGAAAATAACCGGCGTATGACATAGCATAAACCACATATACATTTGAATTCTTAATATGTGGTCTTTATATACTGATTAGCATTCAGAGTATGAGTAACGAAAAGGTTAAAATCGGCAGCTAAAGGGCTCGAATTGCATGATTGCAAATTGAAGGCAATTCGACTACGATTTTACGTTGAATACCAAAACTGACCGTTGGTAAATCTCTGAACTGTAAGCACATCATTGTCCAAATCAACGCAAGGCTACAACTACATACAGGCGCTTTCAGAATAAATCAACCCTTTGCAAATAGGAAAAAGCACAAATGGACTACGAAATCCCTTCCATATTTTATTTTATGTGAGAAATGCAAATTTATTTTATTGCATGCAAGTAAAACACTTTGCTTTTCCATAAAATCTCACAAACTCAATAATTTATGTTTATTTTTTTTTTAACCAATTTTATCCTTACTCTGGATCAGCCCCTGGATATGGAAAAATAAAAACAAAATACATGCATATAAACATTAATACACAAACAAATATATATATACTCTATTCCATATATACTACTACTACTCCATTTATTAATACTCATTTTCACATACTTTATATTTGCATATTTTCTTTTATTCAAATTAGTCCCATATTTTCTTTTATTCAATTTATTGTTAAAACACCCTCCGTGAATACAAAACATCTGCGTACCGGAACACAGATACTGGGGTATATTTAGTAAGCGGTTAGTTTGCAGTTAGATTGAAAAGAGGGGATGTTTCCCATAGCAACCAGATTTGAGCTCTGTTTTATTTTACATACTGGAGAATGTGAGCTTGAATCTGATTGGTTGCTATGGGCAAC
>JABWIB010003237.1:38761-50128 GCA_016617825.1 Platyplectrum ornatum | reverse complement strand
GTAAAATGAAGTCAAGAAGCCTTAGAAAGACAATATTTGCACTGTGTGATGGTCACAGCATCATGAAGTAACATATACAGTGTAACGCAATTGTAATTTGCAGTACAGATCACCTACATTTTAATTCCAAATGATGTGGGATATTGGGAATCAGATTGAAATTTTGTGTCATTTAAGACCAAAAAATATATTTTACCGAAAAATAATATTTATAAAAAAAATAATGATGATGTGGGTTTTACATTTTAACATGAAATAAAATATTACTCAATACAATTCAACAAAAAGTCAACAGCCGCTACTGATGCTGTACATTGTAGAGGTTATGCAATTCCACACTCAGCATACTGCCATATATTTCTGTGAACTTGAAATGTAAAATGTCCAGCAGTTCCTGACTGTCACAATACCATCTATGTAAGTTATAATGCCTTTTGTATCAGTATGACAGTACCCAGTAGCAAGCAATGTAAGGTATACAAAAATGAACTTCACTATGAATTCTTCAGTTCATGTAAGTCTATGTACAATTGCATGTGGATACATGATTTATGGTCATGATTTCATTGAGGATTAAGAAAGATTAAGCAACGCTCCATGAGCACATTTATACTGGAAAGAGAACACAGAAGAAATGCTTTCCTCCCTTCCTTTGTCCATAACAGTTTATACACTTTTATAAACAATGCAAGCATTGATTATAATCTCTTGAGATTAATTATTTTCCTGATAGCAAATGTAATATTTCTAAACAATATTTCTTTATTTATACCCCGTTCACACAGACTACCCTGGTAAATCTGTTTTTAACGAGCAGGGTTGTTAGCTGTGGGTCTGAATTACCCTTGTAATTAACCCTGTTCACAGTGCTGAATTACCCTGGTAATTAATCCTGTTCACAATACTGAATTACCCTGGTAATTCACAAACTACCCTGGTAATTTAAAAACTACCCTGGTCCTACACCATTCACACTGAACCAGGGTAGTAAGTAGTCATTTTAGTTCCATTCACACTGAGCACACTACCCGGGTAGTTCATGCAACCCGGGAAGTTGGCTGAATTACCAAGGTAATAGGCCTCTGTGTGAACGGGGTATAGATGACATTGGTTTTAAAGTTGATGCATTACTAGCAAAGTATGTTTGTTTAATTGTATACAAATTATCAACACCAATATTTAATAAAAATACTATAATATAACTTCTGCTTCCGGCAGCCATGTAACCAGACGCTACATGTGCAAGCTCCGTGCCTACCCGCCCGCTTCTCCCGCTCAACTCTCTGTGGCTCACAGTGGTGCCGCATCTCCTCAACATCACCCCCCAGTCTATGGATAAGTTTCTATTCACAAAATAAATTATCAATGACCGGTACTCTACAAAAATACTGCTGACTTGTAAACATTGTCATTTCAAAAGAGGACAATTATGTCTATCTTACCAGTATATCAGTAGATTTTACACAGAAACTGGCACTCTCAATGCAAAAAACAACAATATATACTGTATGCTATAAGCAACTGTATACAGCGGATATCGGTAAGTACGTATTAATAAGTCCAATAGTAACAAAAATTCCACATCAGCAAAAAATCATCAGATACGACGTTCAACCAAACTGTGAGGGTTTGCAAATGGAAAGAAGTCCAGTAATAGATTACAGTCACCAATAATTCATAATCAACAACTTTTAGATGTCAGTCTTGAATAAATGGTATTTACTGGATAATGTACTCAGCTTGAAAGTTTCAGGTATAGATGATCATATGGATTTAAATAACTGTATCCTCTTCAAAACAGAGAACTTCAGAAGGCCATCGGTCTTTGTATTCTCTCAAAAGATAAAGGTATCAGAAACTATACTCATATGATCATTGTCCCCATATATCACTTACACTTAAAATTTGTGGTTCTTCTTTCTTGCTGTATACAGCGTTCTTTTCGAATACACTACGCTTAGCCAGTCCCGGTGTCTACTACTCCTCCTCCTGTTATATTCCCACTCCCCTAACCGGTCTGTTTGTTCTGACCAATATAAAAAAATATTTTAAAAAAATATTACTCAATCAACGATAATAAGCAGTATATATTTACACTGCAGTGATGGGGATCTGTCCTTTCACCCTCTTAATATCAATTTAGACTTTCTGCATATGAGATGTGCTGTCATTACTTAAGCTTGTGGTGTCTCAGTGAGGTTCGAGTCATCTTCCGATTATTCCCAAATGTCATATCCTAGAACCTGAAGTAAGCCGACTCTCCAGAAGCCATAATCAAGGGTATAATATCTCTTTATTTCTCTCTCATACGCAATATAATAAAATTCTAAAAACACTTCCAAACGTACATCTATACACCTGGCCCTGATGGCTTTAGCTGTGATTTCTATAAAATCCTCCTTACCAAAATCTCAGAGCCCCTTCTAATTCTTTTATCTTAACTACTGGTACAGCACTTGGTGGTTAACCTCCAGAAAGTATTATGAGAAAATGAAAAACTATGAAAAACCTGTTAGAAATTGCGCTTATCCTTAAAACATATAAGCAATAAACAATAAACCAGAAAATGACAAAAATGAATGAAAAATATAAAAAATGGATTGGATATTGCAACTATGCTTATATTCCAAAATTCCTCCTCCGTCGGGATAAAATTAAATATAGCCCTATTGTCCTGTAGGGGTCCTCTCTTTCCAATCCAGGAGACCATATAAGGACAGAAGAAAAACAGGGCGATCCTAGTGCAACATGTTTAAAAAATTAATTCAAACTTGACAGATCGAAATGCACTCACAAGAATGAGCTTGGCTTCATTCAAATAAAGTTATCTTACTTGTGTAGCTTTGTATGCTCTTCCGGTTCCTCCAGTTTCATCTCACACCCCAAAAACATACTGGTAGATTAATTGGCAGCTGACTAACTTGTGCCTAGTCTAGTGTGTAATTGCCCCATGCATCCAATCTCCAATCTCATTTAGAATGTAAACTTGTGGCAGGTCTCCTCTTCCCCACCCATTCTGTCTGTCTGTGTTCCCCAGTGTACGGCGCTGCGGACACTTTCTGGCGCCTAATAATATAAGTCTGTCATGTGTGGTATATTGAGGTGTTCTCGGAGGAGTGGTCACAGTTTAGCCTAAGTAATCTACATGCTGCCACTATGTAACAATAGTTGCATTTCTTTAACACAATTGTTTCAATGATATAGGATTGTTGTGTGTTAATTCTTTATGTTATTGTTTTATATTCTGTTTGTTGTTAAATTTATTTTGGTAAGAAAAAAAAATATTTTATATGTTAAGTATTACTCTTACACAGTGTCATAGGACCAAGACTGGTGCCAGGTCTTGGGTACATCCCCCCCAGTCCAGTTCACATAGGAGATGGGGGCACCACCATTCTACAGGAGGAGAGCCAGCACAGGTGGTGCTATTTGCCTTTCCCCTGGGCTCATTATCCTAGGCAATCACCTAGATTCCCTAATGGTAGCCCTTCATAGAACCAGATTAAGACTTACTACAAGTGGGCATTTTTTCAATTGCAAGGCTGGGCAGGCTGGGACTGAGCAATATGTGAGGCGAGAGATTGGTAATTGTATTGTCTCAGGCGTCCGACCCTTATTTCTGCGGGGTGTTGGAGATATGGATCCAGTCCATAGTAAGGAATAACGATAAAAAGATAAAAGCACCTAATAGAAAAAAGAAGCACTGCAATAAAAACACAAGCCCACAGCATTACACGGTAATAGTTTAAAAAAATCTAATTTCTGTAAATGCCATTCAAATATTTATGATTTTATATTTGTAGTTGATTTACTATAATATGTCCATTCACATTAGAAAGAAGAAATAAGACGACACAAGAGGAAAATTTGAACACAAAAACATAAACCATTCCTCTGATACCAAAAATAACAAATCTCTTTGGATAATATTCCATTAGTAATATTTAAAAATCTAACACGTGAGAACAAATAACATTTATCTGCTCTGGAGAGTAATTATTTTTATACAAAATTTATACAAACATAAAAATTGTATCTTTTAAAATGAATACACTCTTTTTACCTACAGTGATTTTTTTTGGTCGAGAAGGGATAGAAGGGATTTCTTTTTAATTAAATCAAGTTCTTTTTTTTGCCTGTAATACCCCATTCACACTGACTACCCTGTGTATTTTACTAACAGGGAAGTTTGCTGGGGCTTTTAATTACCCTGGTCACTAACCCCGTTCACATTGCTGAATTACCCTGGTCAACACCGTTCACACGGAACCAGTGTACTTAGGTAAAACATCACTTTAAATGTCATTATAGAGCTGTGATTGGCTTAAAAAAGGGATGTTAACAAAAAATTTAAATACAAGAAATAAATAATACAAAAATATATTTTGACATTTTATTAAAAAAATTAGTATGACAGCAAATAATATCATAAAAAAATAATAATAAAGAGATAAATAATAATAATAATAATAATAATAATAATAATAATAATAATAAATAAAAACATTATAACAAAAACAAATAATAAAAATAAAACATTAAAATAATTACAGAATTAGTAAAAAAAATATACAAATAAAAATAAAACAATTATAAAAAAGCAAAAATTATATTAAAAAAACAAAAAATAATAATAAAAAGTAAAAACAATTAATGATACAACAAATACATTATTTTTTTTCTTTAACTTTAGTTTTATTATGCAGCAAAATGAACATAACAATAGGCAAAACATGTACAAAAGCAGCAGGGTGAAAACAAAAACGCCTGCTGTGCGGTGGTGAGCAGATAGCAACAACATCAAAGTGAAACCATCAAACATTTCGGAAGAAGAAAAAAGAAGACCAGCCCGCCCATCAACTAACAGCAGCACGGGAGTATATAGTGGAAAGCGGCGTCGAGGTGGGGAAAGGAAGTCGCGAGGCAGGCCGCTTGTCTGCAGAGTTCACGGTTTGAGCTGAGAGAAAAAGTGTGGGGGGGAGCATGGTGGGGTCGTCGCCAAGAAGAGCAGGGATTGGGGGGTGGGTAATGAGGTACCGAACATCTAGGCGGAGATGGCAGGTGGTTGACGTTGATAAAGGAGCCAAGGGGACCATACCAGTGTGAATTTGTGGCCTCTGTCATGTAAGTAGTGCGTGATACTTTCCATGTGAGCGACATACCATATGGAGCTGTGAAGGGGAGAATCAGGGGATTTCCACTGTCTAGCAATTAAACATCTAGCTTCTGCTAATATATGGCCAGCAAGCAGTTGAGAGGGCTTGTCAAGACCAGAGATGGGGAGACATAGGAGGAACGTCCAAGGGTCAGGGGTGATGGTAGCCGAGAGGAGGAGAGAAATGAGGGACGCCACTTCATTCCAAAACAGAGATTATGGGGCAAGACCACCCCTCTGCCTGCAGCCCCTCCAACATAGGGGAGAGCAGTCCGCATACATCTTAGCCAGTTTATGAGGGGTGTAGTACCAGCGACTATATACTTTATAGGCATTCTCAGCAATGTGCGTGGAGATGAAGCAGGTAGACACCTTTAGCCGTATAGTTTCCCGAGAGTCATCTTCCGGGGGGTTGCCCAAATCTCTCTCCCATTCCCTCTTGTTGGGGCCCCGCATCCAGTGAAGAGTCCAGGAGGAGTCTGTAGAGGGAAGATGTCATGCCTTTTCCTAGAGGAGTATTCAGACACAGGGATTCAATGGGCGATAAATCGATGTCTGAGATGGGGAGCAAGAAAATGTGTGAGCTGGACATACTCCAGGAACGTCAATGAAAGGCCCGGGAAAGGGATTCAAGAGCCTCTGCAGTAGGGAGGGAATGCAGAACAAGGAGGTGTTTCAGAGTGTATATGCCCTTCGCAGTGAATCTGTAGGGGAAGACCCTAGAGGACCCTGCTGGGAACAGCGGATTGTCCCACAGGGGCATAATGTACAGAGGATCAGCTGGCACATTTAAGATAGGTTTGTAGGGAGCAGGCCAGAGAGAGGAAGAGCAATGCGGTTGGGGAGACTCCAGAGAGAAAAGAGGTGTTTTAGGTTTAGGTAAGAGGCTTCAATGTCAGCCCAGGAAAGAGAGAGAGGGGGAGCGAAGGACGCCACTTCTTGATTAAGGTGTGTGGCCCGGTAGTAAGACTTGAGGTCTGGGAAGACCCTACCCCTACCCTCCCTGGTGGGCCGCTTAAGGATAAAGAGCCAAATCCGCGAGCGTCTAGAATTCCACATGAAGCGCGCGCTCGAAGACACCATGTCAGGGAGAGGTACCCATACCGGCAGAGACTGAGATTGGTAGAGCAGTTTAGGGAAGATAGACATCTTGACTGCCGCGATCTGGCCCAGCCACGAGATGAACAGGGATTTCCATTTTGTTAAGTCAGATTTGAGGAGTTTGAACAGGGGGGGGGGGGGAGTTTGCTTGGTATAAGGAGTCATAAGTTGGCGTAATAAAGATGCCCAGATAGCGAAGTTTCCGAGACTGAAGTTTAAATTTGAATTGGGCAACCAGGCGCGATGAGTGAGCAGGGGAACAGTGGAGGGCTTCAGACTTGGCAACAAATACATTATTTTATTGACATTTTTTTTATTTATTTTTTTTCAAAGTACTGTCATTAGTGTATACATCACCACATGGACGATGTATGCACGCTGCTGCTTCTGCTGCCCCGCTCTGCATGCGACGATGTATACACTAATCACAGTATTCTTTTGCCTGACTGGGGCAAGCCTGTACACATTACAGCGTACCCGGGACCAAGCAGGATAAAACCTTGCTTATTGCCTTATTCCCTCCTGCACCTGGAGACGTCCCTTGATATATGTGAAAGCTGCTATCATATCACCCCTCTCTCTTCTCTGCTGCAAGCTGTACATATTTAGTTGCTCTTGTCTTTCTGTATAGTTTTTGTTGGTCATACCATGTACCATTTTGGTGGCTCTTCTTTGCACTTTCTCTAATGTATTTATGTTCTTCTGGAGATATGGCCAGAACTGAACACAGTATTCTAGGTGAGGCCGCACCAGTGCCCTATAGAGAGGCATTACTACTTCCCTCTGTATAACACTCATTCCTCTCCCTATAGAGTGACATTACTACTTCCCTCTGTATAACACTCATTCCTCTCCCTATAGAGGCATTACTACTTCCCTCTGTATAACACTCATTCCTCTCCCTATAGAGAGACATTACTACTTCCCTCTTTCTGCTACTAATTCCTCTCCCTATAGAGTGACATTACTACTTCCCTCTGTATAACACTCATTCCTCTCCATATAGAGAGACATTACTACTTCCCTCTTTCTGCTACTAATTCCTCTCCCTATGTAACCAAGCATCTGACTTGCCTTTCTCATTGCTTTGTTACATTGCCCAGCTACCTTTAAGTCACATGAAATGGTGACCCCTAAATGCCTTTCCTCTGTTTTGTAATGTAATGCCATTAATGGTGTATTGAGCATTAGGGTAAGTGCATGATTTTGCATTTTTTGGCATTAAACTGCAGTTGCCATTCTCTTGACCATTCCTCTAGTCTAACTATATCATCTACCATTATTTACATACTTTTTCTACCCTTCTATGTCCTCCATGATGGTAAAGGACCAGATCCAGACTTTCCTTCCTGCTGGGTTTTGAACTCCAGCAAGCACACATTGGGATTTTTCGATGTGTTCTTCAATCTAGATCTGTACGGATTAATTAAATACAACTAAATTTGTAACAAAAAATTGTAAATGTTTTCTTGATTTCCCTATTGTTTAAGCTGTATATGATTGGGTTTAACATTGGAGCTAAAATAACATAAAAAATAGAGACATATTTCTCTTTGTTCAAGGAACCATTCCATGATGGAATTAAATACGCCACCATCCCTGTGCCAAAATACATTACCACCACCAAAATATGGGAGGTAACATACATACATAGAAACATAGAAAGTGACGGCAGATAAGAGCCACATGGCCCATCCAGTCTGCCCAGTTGTGTATTACATGTGGAAAAGGCTTTTGCTCTAGCAAGACTATGAATCTTCAATATGGCAGAAATAATACAAATGTATGAGACGATGATACACGTAAAGGGGATTAGAATAGTTATAAAGCTTATAGCAAATATTAAAATATCCTTCAAATGGTTCCTATCACATGATAAATTTAATACCGCTGGAGCTTCACACATAAAGTGGTTGACCTGATTAGGATAACATAATGTCACAGGCAATGAAAATGATGGAAAAATTATAATAATAAAAGCAAAAATCCACACAAAAGCAGATAGTCTATGACAAACACTCCATCTCATGAGAACTGGATAGTGCAGCGGGGAACATATAGCTATGCAGCGGTCATACGCCATTAGAACGAGCAGTAGACACTCTGTGCTTCCTACTAATAATAATACATTGACTTGTAAGAGACACGCACCCAGTGATATTGTCCTATGGGTAGACAGCAGATCATTCAGCATTTTAGGTACCGCAGTAGAAGAATTACACAGGTCTATGAATGATAACTGGCTCAGAAAGAAATACATTGGGATGTGAAGTTCTCGGTTTATTATGATCATGTGAATGATAAGACAATTTCCAACTATGGTTATTAAATAAATCCCTAAGAACATCATAAACAAGCCAATGTTTATTTGAAGTTCATTGGAGAACCCTAGTAAAATAAATTCTAAAGCGATGGTCTTGTTCATGTTCATTCAAATCACATAGCACAAATCAGGCACATATGACAAGATGGGGGCCACATATTTAAGGTCAATGAAAATACAGCAATAACTATATAGACACAATATGTTTGACAGGAGTTATCCTTGGTTCGTTGGCTTGTTGGCACCTGAAATGTGTCTCCCATGACTTATGTCATATATGATGAAACCCCTGTAGAACTTTAGGCCATGTTTAAATACTGTCCTGGAGTTAAAATCCTTGTACGGTAAAATATACAAATAAAATAACAATGTTTCATTCTCAAATGTGTTCCATAACATGTTTAAGCTATAAAGGAAAAAAAAATATTTTAGTTGTCCTTTGGGACAGCCAGGACTACTTTCCTGGGCCCAGACAGAGCAGGGGCCCGGACAGATTGGGGACCAACGCCATGACTCTGGCGTGCAGTTGCAGCAGAGGGCCGGGGAGACGACTATTACTAACTTTGGCAATTGAATCTCGGGTCTTAATTAATTGAATGATATATAGTTTTGCAGAAATCGGCATAAAATGGGTCTTGTTTTTAGCAATAGAAATTACAATATAATATAATTTATACATTTTTATAACTGTTTAGACAAAAACATCAACATTTTTATCTAATTATAAATACTAGCTGATGGCAATATTTATAATATACTGTATTTACTTCTATGTTTCTATTATGTATTCGCTCCTGGTACATTTTGCACATTCATTAAAATAATATTTTCCATACAAATGGTAGAAGTTTCTTTAAACAGATAAAGGCTCAGGGTTGCTATCAGATGTGGGCATTGTAACAGTTCAAAACATTATATTAATCTTAATTTTGACACAAACAGAAAATATAAAAAAAGATTCGTAGGAGTGGGCAGAGCATCTTATTAACATCCTCACTATATACTAACAATGAATTACACACACTACATGCATTAATCGTCTGAGAGATTGTACCTGAACCAGGACTTGAGTATCAGAATGCAGGTCACACAGATCAGCTTCCTATCTGTGGAGCATGGTTTGTCTAATCCCTTGTCCTATGGACCTCGTTTTGTGCAGCACCTTTTCTGTATATCTAGATGCGTGCTTAGAAGTTAAGGTTGGATTCTACACATGTAAGTGGTGGGTTCAGTAGGAGTGCACATTTACTTACATGAGGAGGTTAGGAGCACACAGAATAAAGCATTCTTAAGTCTGGACCCAGCCTTTAAAACAGGATTGTCATCTTAAGTGCAAATTGCTTCTATGCTGTTGGTCTGTATGACATTGTCCTCTTCCAGTACAATAAAACAGCGGAGTCTGGAGTCCAGAGAGCAAGAAAAATGATGTGATGTCTCCTGTGCAATTACTTTACCAAATATCAGGAAGGCAATAGAAAACAGAGCAATGCATTCAGAGATGCACAGTAGTGCAAAACATTTATTCAAAAAACATTCTCAAGTTAGACTGTACAGAAAGGAGTTAATAATTGGGATTGAAATTTAAAATGTTTAAACAATATGAGTTAATGAACTGCAGCTCTACTCTAAATTAAAGTTTTAAAAATAAAAAAGTTTGTATGCAATAAACCAAAGAATCCTGTATTTTTCCTGTATACAAAAACAATGACATTAAGATAATATTAATCATTTTCAACTATGAATGGTCTGTCCAATTAGTCTTCAGAGACTAAATTATATTTCCATTCACCTTAAAATGATCCTTTCTGAAGAATATTAAACTGTTACATTAGAATAATTGGAGAACGTATAAAACAAACAGAAAACAGTCCTTTGTATTAAGACAATCACAGTTTTAAAGAAATGCCTTATTGTGTGGTGATTACCTTTTACATTTAAACATGAGCAACCACAAAAATCACAAAATGAACTGCCCCACATGTCACTCCTGCACATCTCATTCTGCATGGAAGAGAGTTTATATGACTGAACTAACTCTCCAGAGTATCCATAATGAGGAGAAAAACAAATATAATTGCTCCAATTGATGGGTATGCAATTACATTATTTTAATTTAATTGCAGAAATGTTTACACCATGTAAATCAAATGCAACTTACTAAGCAACTTACTAAGCACTCAGTTTAATTTTACGTACAGGAGAATGTGAACTTGAATATGATTGGTTACTACTAGCAACATCCCCACTTTTCAATCTCCCTGCTTATTAAATTAGGCCCCAGGTCTACTGGAAAACATCATCACTAATACTGTTTCCAGTAGCATTTAACTCCCTGAAATTCAGTATGGTATTACTCATACCCCATTCACAAAGAAGTCTATTACCAGGGTAATTCAACTTCCTGGGTTGACTGAACTACCCGGGTAGTGTGCTCATTGTGAACAGCACTAAAATTACTACTAACTACCCTGGCTCATTGTGAACGGTGTAGTTTGTGAATTACCATGGTAGTTTGTAAATTAATTATATACAAAAGGAGAAGAAAGAAAAAGTGTTCTGTTACATGGACGCACACTATGTCTCTCAATTGACCTCTGGTACAACATAAATTAATAGCAGTTAACTAATTTTTAATACTTAATAACNTTTATTTANATATAATTAAAACCATGGGAGAGATGTTTCCTAGCAGCGAAATCTTAAATAAAACTGATAGTGTGAAAAAAGAAAGGAAAAATATAAGTGTATTAAAATACTAGTGCCAAGAGCGCAGCTTAGACACCTCTAT
>JABWIB010003237.1:0-15786 GCA_016617825.1 Platyplectrum ornatum | reverse complement strand
TTTCAATTGCCCTAAGGCAATTTTCATCAGGGCAGAAATAATGATACAAGTTACAAGAGACAAACAGTGCATTACTCATCACAACACCAAATAAGTACCTCGTGATTAAAAGACCACCCGTGTGTTCTCCCGCTCAGTGCCTCGGTCCCGGAGCTAAGCCACACCCCCTTTGCACCGGGAGAAACCCAGGCTTTCCCAGGGTGGGCGTTCCTCCACTGATACGTCATCAGCCAGGGAGTCCCCTTCACGGCAGCGTGCATGATTAAAAACAAAGGCAGACCCGCATATGTCTGTCTGTACGGTACAGAAATCACTGAATTCACACAAGATTAAAGTTATCCAAAACATAATCATCATTAGACCGAGCAACATGTTATCGTTCGCTGCAAGTACATCAAAGACTGTGATAAATCAAAATAACACAAAGACATGACATGATCATGTAGCAGCAGAAAAATCAAAACAGTAATGAAATGAAACACTTAAGGCATTGTCCTGAAGCAGAGGTCCCACACTAGCCAATTACCGTTATCTAGTCCTGCAAATAACCATCCCTGTTCTGTGCACATACCACGGTCCATAGTCATCATAGATGTACTTTACCCCAATGGAGTAACTTGCGCAGTCCAAAACATGAGTCCAATGTCTGTAGGTCCGTTCAGAGCACGTTTCAAAGGAAGCAGCCGAAGGTTAGCTGTTCATTAAGTCCCCGTGGCGCGACCGATCGTAGTCTGTATATCCACCGGGATTCAGTCTGCAGCAGAAGTCTGTCCCTGTCCCCACCTCTGCTGGATAGGGGAATGTGGTCGATGCCCATCCAGTGTAGGTCATTTTTAAGTATGTTGTTTGTATTTCCAATGCTTGGCCACTGGCTGATTCACGTCTTTACCTTCCAAAGTCATTTTAATAGCTGAGCAGTGTAGGGTTAGCCTTTCCTTCACCTTCCTAATGGTCTTCCCCACGTACAGCATCGGACAGGGACATACAATAACATAAATCACTGCTGTGGTGGTATAAGTGATCACCTGCTTGATAGGGAAGGACTCTCCACTAATTGGATGTTGAAAATAACTGCCCGTGATCATGGTCCTACACATCTGACACCCCAGGCATTTATAACATCCTGGCGGCCTGGTCAAGAAGGTCTTAGGAGCTGGGGGTGTCATCCTGATGTTATTTTTGCACAAATTTTTGCACAAATTGTCCTTTAAATCCCTTTTGTAACTGGGCAGCAGGGAGGCAGACTGTAGCCCGGGTAGTGCAGAGTCCGAGGTAATGATTGGCCACAACTTCTTAGCCGCATGTAAATGAAAAAAGCTCAAGTGCTGGTATTCGGTCACCCAATGTATCCTCTGCTGAGACATCTCCTTCTTCTTGCTTACCAGGAGCNCTGTGCGGTCCATTGTAGAGATCCTCTCACTTGCTGCACGTAACCACTTCTCTGCATATCCCCTATAGGCGAATTGGTCCAGCATAGCATCAATCTGTTGTTGGGCTTGTCCTTCATCACTATTAATGCGCTTAATGCGGACTGCTTGCGAATAAGGCAGACCTCTAATAAGCGCTGGAGGATGGTGACTGCTCGCCAGTAGGGGTTGATTTTTGTCCGTAGGTTTGTGATACACTGTGGTCTGTAGGGAGTCATTCACTCTAGTTATCAAGACATCCAGATAATGTACCTGGTTAGGACTTCGGTCATATGTGAAACATATTGTAGGATGCATCTTGTTCTCTTTCTCCATCATATTATCGAAGGCTGCTTCGGTTCCCATCCAGATCATGAAAATATCGTTACTGTAACGAATAAAGAGTTTAATATCACGGTTGAAGTTGGTATTCTGGAGAAATAGGCTCTGTTCCACTTTAAACATAAAGGCGTTAGTGTACGATGCCCTGTTTCTGTAGATGAAATGTCCCAGTTATGTGTTAAAATTAATTCCAATAGGGATCAGAAGAAATTTGCAGGAGGACCTGAATACATCCGATTTTCAGAGATTAAGTCCACAGTGGCTTGTACACCCGCAGCATGTGGGATATTCATGTACAGACTGACAACGACTATAGTACACAAAAGAAAATGCTCAGAAAAATTCATATAGGTATCCAGAATATTCAAAAAGTGAGTGGTATCTTTGACATATATTTTTTCCACTTGAATTACCGGTTTAAGTAGATCATCCAGGTATTGTGATATGGGTTGAAATAGAGAGCTGGGTTAGTGTGTATCGGGTAGATTTATTTTGTGTTCTGGTGATATCTGGATGCAGTTTCAGATTATAACATCTCTGGTTGCAACAGTGTACATTATTTCTTGAAATAGAGAGCCTCTAGCAGAGATTATTGGTAGTCCTGGTGGATTCTGGAGATTCTTGTGGACCTTNGGTAGTGTGTATATCAGGGGCGTGATAGAATGTTTCACCATTAGGGCTTCCGCCGTTCTTTGATCTATTCATCCTTGCTTGACACCTTCAGCCCATAGATTATTGGTCTCAGTCTGGAATTTTGCAGTCGGGTCACCATCCAAAATTTGATATACCTCCTGATCAGATAATTGTCGCATGATCTCAGCGCAGTAGTCAGTCCTGTCCTGTAAGACTATACCCCCACCTTTATCGGCAGGGCGTATAACAAGTTCAGGGTCCCAGCTTAAGGATTGTAGTGCCGTTTTCTGTTGTCTTGTCAAGTTGTTCTTGCAAGAAGGCAATTGTTCAGCCGATTTGGTAATACTATCATCCAATATACATACATATATATATATATATATATATATATATATATATATATATATATATATATATATATAATTGTGAATTTATAGAAGTCATTGTTCATTTGACATAATCCATGAAGCAACATGTTTTGTGTGTCAAAAGTTACATCACCAAAATTGTGACTCAAAAAAAAACACCAAGATGCTATACATGTTTACAGTGCAAAAACGAAAACATGTCCTCTTAATAAATGCTATAACATCCAACTACTACTAGGTAGTCATTCAAGACAATCAAATTACAACTCCAAAATACATCAAACTGGTGAATACTAATAGTTTAATTAACTTTTCAAGCAATCAATTGTCCTATGGACAATTACCTGCCTCATTAAGGGTTCAAAAAAAGTAAAAAAAAAAAATAATAAAATAACATTAATAAAATAACATTAATAAAGTGTGTCTGTGTTTTTTTTATTTAAATAATATTTTTTTTATTTCTTTTTTTTTCATGCATACTGCATGCCCCTCGCTGTATTCAGAGCTGCGCTTTTGTGGCGGCCGCCAGAAATGCTGAATCAGGTCCCTAGTATCGTGTTCCCTTTAAATTTGTGCTACATTAGTCCAATGGGGACTATATAACAGGAAACACTCTTGAAGTTTAATTACTCACCTGCTGCTGAAAGACTTAGAGACGTGGTGAAACGCATTCAGGTTCTTACTATCAGACATCAGCCTTGGAAAACTTTTGCCCCTAAGACCCTAAAAAGGTATAATTGAAAAAGATGGACATTTCTTTTTGTCCTTCATCTGGTGACCCCTATTTTAAATTTACTTTATATACTCTAGGAATTAGACCACCCCCCGGTACGACCATCATTTTGGTAATTCACTCCCTCACTTCTAATTTGTCCTTTTACATCCCTTTTCCCTCATTAAGACTACTACTAACTTTTTAAAATTAATAAAAGATGTCACCTAAAAAAATTACTTTCTGACTTTAGATCTCTTTACACAAGTTAAAGGTTTACAACCCATTGTTGGTATTAGAAAAACAGGATTATGTGCACATGTCCCAGTCCCAGAATTATTTGCACATGTCGGATTATATCAAATTTATTCTAACACACAATAACTTTTTGATTTGATAGTTGTCATTATTTACAGGTCGTGGGGACAGCCCTGGGGATGCAAAGCTATATGAGGACGACTTTGAAAGTATCCACATGTGGGGGAGTGTGTTTGGGGTAGACCTTGTCCTTAATGACTGGTATATAGAGGACATCTTTATTTATTATTTGTTGGGGTGGTCAGAAATGGCCAATAAATTTGTTTACCATCAAATCACAATGATTTAAAATTCACTTTTAAGTTAGATTTTTACACCATTGATTTTCTTGATATCACCTTGAAAATTCACAACTCTATTATCACAACTTGTACTTTTCATAAACCCACCAAAGTAAAAAACTATCTGCACTATATTAGTGCTCACCACAACTATGGCCTATCCTTAATGAGCAGAGCTGGATGATTTAGAGATCGGAGCTTCAGCAAAGGGTCTGGTTCTTGGTAATTCATGAATAACTGCAGGGCAAAACATGTTTAAAATGGTCAGACACAATGAGATAAGAGCTGATGTTTTATAGATCAAGTAAAAATAAAACAAATGTGCACCCCCACACTGTAACATTTTTAACAAGAGTACATATTAGAATGTTTTCTGCAGGTAATTTGAATCCTAAAGTCCTATATTTACTTTTAGTTCCCAGACTCATAATCTATATTTTTGTAATAATTATATTTCTTTTCCTTCTTCACTATAATTAGTCTCAGGAGTTTAGATATACCTTATAAATACTTATCTAATCCTTCCAACCTTGTTTAACAGAGGTTATTAACAGAAACATAGAACGTGACGAAAAAAAGAGCCACATGGCTCATACAGTCATCCCAGAACACTGTGTAATCATCTTTCCTATTCTTTTGATGTTACATTTTGTAGCCATGTTGCATTGAGTTGTCCCATTACAAGAAATTGGACATTTTCATTTGGGGGCTTCTGCTGCTTACAGCATTTATGTGGCATACATGAATTAGTCCTAAATTAACCTACAGTAAGTAAAATATTGTGTGACTGCATTATGGATAAGGAATTTGAAGGTCAACTTTTCATTTTTCTCTACAGCCTACCGTGTTGAATTATCACAAATGTAATTAGTTTTTCCATTATTCTTCTCGGAATTTGAAATCTTCCAGTTCGACTATCCATTGGAGCTATAATTTATGCCCCAAATTAAATAAGAAGAAATGCATTGTTATTGCCTATTAAAAGTAATTTATAACAATTATCTTGCTTACTGACATATAAATATGCGTATGTTGTTCAAACTACAAAAAGGAAAACAGATCACACAATGAAATGTTAATATTTTCTACCTTATTTTATTATTAAAAAAAAAAACTGTAGCTTTCTGTAAACACTGAAATCATACTTGATAATGTTATCTCCATTTACTATATTCATAAATGTAATTGTATCCCAGGTAACTGGGACAGAAATTCATTTTTATGACATATACATCAGGAACAAGTAAACATGTTTAGTCAATAATTCTACATAATGGATCTAAAAAACAAGACAGTGATCACTGAATTAATACTCCTCGGATTCTCCAATAATCTTAATATAAATATTGTCCTTTTTATCTTATTTTCNGTTATCTANTCGATCACTGTGGTTGGAAATGTTCTCATTATATTTNTTATTTTCCTCAACCTTCATCTACAAACTCCAATGTACTTTTTCCTCTGCATGTTATCTTTTGTGGACTTGTGTAATTCAACATCGGTTGTTCCCAAATTATTGTCTGACTTGGTCTCTGTGTATCGATCCATCTCNGTCAGTGCCTGTACCATACAATTCTACATCATACTTCTTATGGGAGGTACAGAATGTCAACTCCTTGCCATCATGGCTTATGATCGATACATTGCCATTTGCCACCCGCTGCACTACATGGTCCTGATGAGGTGGAGTGTGTGCTGCCGTCTTACAGCCATCATGTGGATAATCAGCTTTGTAATATTTATACTTCCATCACTTTTGACCCCTTCAGAGCTTTGCTATCCCAATCAGGTCAACCATTTCATGTGTGAGCTTTTAGTTATCATTAAGTTGACATGTAACCATTCAAAGTCGAGTGATGCTTTGATATTTTTTATTTGTGCTCTGTCTGTTCTCCTCCCTTTTGTGTTTATTATTGTTTCGTATGTCTGTATTTTGTCATCTGTTTTAAAGATGCGTTCTGCGGCCAGATCTAAGGCTTTCTCTACTTGCACCTCACATATTATTGTGGTGATTTTATTTTTTGGACCAGGCATGTGTATGTATTTTGGACAATCGTCCAAACATTTAGTAGACCAAGGAAAATATATCTCTCTCTGTTATAACGTTATATGTCCAATGCTAAACCCTGTAGTATATAGTCTAAAAAACACAGAAATCAAAGAGAAAATCAAACGACTAAAATGTTGAGTTTCGGCTTTCCATGTAAAATTATTATATATGATCATGTATAACTCATTGTAAGTGTTATGAACTGGTTGGCATGGGGAAGTCTTGATGATTCACTGACCAAGGCCAATAGGGAACAATATCTCCTGACATCTGGAACTATTAAGAAACTACATTGATTTTAACCATTAAATAAATCTTACTGATTGCATAGGTTCACAGACATCAGAACAACTACTTATATACATATACACTTCCTATCTGCTGTTTGTTACAGTGGATCCAGAGGTGAGCGCAAATGTGTCACTTTTATTTATCCAGACTTACGGGGAACTAGGAAACCTAACCTTACTAAGGATAGTTTAAATAATTATTTCATCTTCAATAAACACACATGTGATATCCCAGGTATCCCTGAGTATAGCCACTTGAAGACTGACTGTGCCTTTAAGTTCTGACTATGTGGTGTACATGCTTCAAGTGCATGCAGACTCTACCTCTGAACCCTGCTACTTATTATTGGTCCAGAGGAGTTTGCAGACGGCAAAGAGTCTTGGTGGGGCTGAGCTGTCTGGACAAACAGTGTAATGTGCTGTTCTGGAGGCCATGGGCTGAGAGAGGATGTGAGTGGCTCCTGATTGGAAAGCCACTGTGTGATAGCTGTGTTCCTGAGCCCCAGAGGAAAAAGAAACTGGGATCGTAACCTGTGTGTGTGCCTGAGATCCAGAGAAAGCGGCTGATCCTTTGAGTGGATTGAAGAGGAGAAGCCTTCGTTTTGAGACCAGAGGGTGACACCGGAGAAACCGTCTGCAGTGACTGCTACACAAAAGGAACCAGGTTAAGGGGACGCATAAAGCCAAAGGACACCCCACTCATTACAAGGGGAGCAGGGAGTAATTTGGGACTGGTGCCAATATATACAAACACTCCTTAAGCAAATGCTTCCCCGTCCTCTTGAATATAACTGACTGCCATCTTTCCCTATTAAGCCGTACTGAGCTGGAAATTGGCGTTACTGTGCACGACCGTTCGCCACCTTTTGCGCCATAGTGACTGAGAATAGCCTACCCCTGTACAGTACTCTATTTGCTACTGTTCCCCGGGATTCAGTGCAGTGCCACATTAGTGAGGGTATACCCCGGCCTGCAACTCAGGATAGCGCTGGATACCCACTGCGTGCATAGTGTTACCATTTAACTGTGTTTCATCAGTTAAATTGACATTGGGATTACAAATCTGACCTTGATATGAATGCATTCATATGTCAGTAGCTGACTGTGTCTCTTAAGAACTCTAGGGGCCTTCCCCTTGATCAGGAGCGGGTTATCTGTAACTGTACAAGTGTCATGTGACTGTGGCCACAGCAACCGGTTACAGAATTAAGTATAAGTGGCGTAAATTATTGCCAAATTGTTTGACTGCTGATTATTTGTTATTATAGAAGGTGAAATAAGATATCCTGCAAGACAAGGCCTGTGGAGCTTAATTCTCAGCTCCTAGGGGAGGCTGAGTGAGGTAAGACAGACCTTCAGAGAATTCTTTCAAAACCAAGAGTCACTTTTTGGGGCTTGTTCCCGTAGGTCTGAGTGGTGGGAGGAATGCAAGGTTTTTCTGTCACCTTGTAGCCGCTAGTAACGCTTACCAGTTTTTAAAAAGGAAACTGGGGAAATTTCCATAGTGAAAGCTCAGCTGAAAGAGTGTCAGTACGACCATTATGCCTCTTTGGTTTTGGAAAGGGATTATGGTAAGTACCACTCTCCTGATCTCTTCCAGAGCTGCAGGAGGGAAGTTGTACATAAAGAGGCGAGGGGGTTGTTTGGTATGGTCTTCCAGAGTGGGTGGTTAATTGGATTGAGGTTATTTATCGAATGGCGGAAAGTTTCCTTCTTGTTAATGGTTGGGTAGGCCCTGCTTTTACTGTAAATTCGGGTGTCAGACAGGGCTGTCCTCTGAGCCCCCTCTTGTTTGTGTGCAATCGTCCGCTTCATTTGAAGGTTGAAAGGCGACACTTAACTCCTTCCTGCTCTAGGGTGTACATATACGCCCTCACTTTAAAGGGTCACTCTGCCAATTACAGTGTTTGTAGCTGATATCATATGTTTTTCCTCTCCTCTCGAGCTCACTCGTGTTAGAGCTGTGGAGATAGTAGCAGCATTGTAAAGAGGAGCACTATTTTGTGACAAATAATGTTATTTTAGAGCAGATTATAGAGCAGATTACCTCCCTGTGATCTCCCTGTGTACTCCCTGTCATTTCACTGTCAGATTCCTGTCAGATCACTGTCAGATCCCTGTCATAGAGCAGATTGCCCCTGTATACCTCCCTGTGATATCCCTGTCAGATTCCGGACAGGTTCCTGTTACTTTCCTGTGATATCCCTGTCAGTTTCGTGTGATCTCCTTGTCAGATTGCCCTTGTTTACCTCCCTGGATTTTCCCTGTCAGATTCATAAAAAAAATAATAAATAAAATATAAAATAAAAATATGGTCCACCGTGTATATTCCGCTGAGGAGGCGTACTCCTATTTAGCATGCGATTCAGTGTCCTCTAGTGACAAATGAACTGTTTTTGGTTTATCATCATTAGCCATATCCTCTAGCAACTCCGATGAGCCCCCAAGCAGGCAACGCAGAATTGCCACTGAGGAAGCTGCTGAGTCCTCTGACCCCACATGGAGAACCCCTGACAATTATGAGCCCCAGGTCACACATGATTTAATTCATTTAATGGTCACTCCAATTTATACGCAGAACAATTTATTTTAAAAAACTCTGTTTATGCCCAGCCCTACAAGTGGTCCCCTGCAAATGAAAGTCAAATGCGGATATATTGGGGCATTGTTCTCCATATGGGCTTAGTAAAAAAAGCCAACAATTAGGTCCTATTGGAGTAATGACATACTATAGCACACCCCAATGTTCCGAATGGCCATGTCCAGGGCCAGATTTGAAATTATTTATTTCAAAAATTTCTAAACTACAATGTTAATGCCCTGTGTCCAGCCAGTGATGTCCCAAATTATGACCGTTTATATAAAATTAGGACCCTAATAAAACATTTCAGTACAAAGATTGCCCAGGCATACACCCACAGAAGTGCATATCTATTGATGAGTCCCTGGTGCATTTCAAAGGCAGATTACAATTCTGCCAATACCTGCCAAGTAAGCGGGCAAGGTATGGCGTGAAAATATATAAACTGTGTGAGAGTACATCAGGGTTCACACATAGATTCAGGATTTATGAAGGCAATACTTGGAGTTACTGGGAAAATAGTGTGGGAGCTGGTGTATCCACTATTGGACAAGGGATACCACCTGTACCTTGATAATTGGTATACAAGTGTCCCACTGTTTAAAAGTCTGGCTTCCAGAAACACTTTGGCTTGTGGCACAGAGTGAAAAAATAATAAAAGTATCCAAAAGGCATTAATTGGGGAAACAAGGGGAGAAAGTAAGGCATTGTGTAATGAAAATGTACTGTGTGTCAAATATAAGGACAAGAGAGATGTCCTTATTTATCATTCAGATGGCACTATACAATGCGTATGTGCTTAGAAAGTCTACAGATCAGGGGAGAACATTTTTGGAGTTTCAGGAGGTGGTGATAAAGGCTATAATTTTTGGGGACCAGGTTGAGGGGGGTCCCAGTACATCTCGAAGCGAGGGCACATGTATTGTACCAGGGTATCACTTTCCCTGTGACGTCCCCACACTTGAAAAAAGGGTAGGTTCCAGAAAAAGTGCAGCTAAGGTTTGCTTTAAAAAATCCACTACATCCCCTACATGATACATCTTGTATGTAAATGTAATTGTTTAGCCCTGTAAATTTGTAAAGCCTTTTCTCTTTATATTCCTCACTTATATGTAACCCCAGGGAGAATGTTGCGTTTTGTGTTACTATTGGGAAACACTTCCCAATAGTAACAATATTTTCAGCTTTGGCTAAAGTTGCTAAGGGTCCACTATCCAAAAGCTCAGTTTGGGCTTTGGGTTTTTTTGAGCTTTGGGCTTTTTTGGTTCCACCATCCACCAAGCCCAGTTTGAACTCTGCACAGCTTATACATAAAGCTGCATTCCACTCTAAGCCCTGCTGTGTGGAAAGACATGTGGGGTACTGCTGAATACTGGAACACCAGTGTAGCATCTATAGCAGTCACCCAATGTGTAACAATTAAAAAAAACACCAGTGGGTTCAAAATGCTACTACCCCCATAAATGTGTTCCTTGAGGAGTGTAGTTTACAAAATGGTATCACTCGTTGGGGGTTCTAACTGTATTGATACAAAAGGGGCTTTGAAAAGGTAACATGGTCATAAAAACCAAATTGTGTTTTATAATCACATATGGGGTATTGGCGTACTCAGGAGAAATGGGGTAACAAATTATGGGGTGTTTTCTGACTATTACCCTAAGTGGAAATTAATTGAAAAAAAAATGTCATTTTAACGTCCCAATATTAACAAATTTCATAAAACACCTGTGGGGTCAAAATACTCGATACACCCATAGATGAGTTCCTTGAGGGCTGTAGTTTACAAAATGGTATCACTTATTGGGGTTTTTTTACTGTATTTATACAAAAGGGGCTTTGCAAATATAACATGGTCACAAAAACCATTCCAGAACAATTTGAGCTAAAAAAGTTGAATGGTGTTTCCTCTCTTCTGAACACTACTGTGTACCCAAATAGCATTTTAAAACCATGTAGGGGATATTTATAAGATCATTAGAATCAGGGGATTAAATTTTAAGTTTTGTCTTCTGGTTAACATCTGCCCTGTTACAGAATAGAATGGATTAAAATGGAAAATTTGCTAAAAAAAGGGAAATTTTTAAATGTTACCCTCACTTTGCTTTAATTCCTATTAAACACCTGAAGGGTTAACAACTTTCAAAATGTTGTTTTGGATACATTGAGACGTGCAATTTTTTAAATGGGGTAATTTATGGGGTTGTCTAACACGCAGGCCCTCAAAGCTACATGCAAAGTTAACTGGTCCCTAAATTTTAGGAACTTTCACATTTTCTTAAAAATGTGCTACTTCTTAATGTGCTTATTTCGTAAACCTAGTGCTACTACATTTATAAGCCTCCCACTGTCCTAAAAAAGTAAAAGGAGGTATTAAAATGATGCCAACATAATGTAGACATATGGTAATTATTAGTTATCAACTATTTTGAAAATGGCAAAATTTTCGTATTTTTCTCAAAATGTTCTCATTTTTCACAAAAAAAGTTATTCCCACATAAAGTGACACGTCTGATTTGAAAAATAGGGCAGTGTCCTTAAGTCCTAAATAGACCGCGTCATTAAGGGGTTAAACTGCATTATTAACTGCAGGGGAAAAAATGGTCAGACACAATGAGATGAGAGCTGATGTTTTATAGATAAAGTAAAAATAAAACAAATGTGCACCCCCACATTGTAATATTTTTAACAAAAGTACATATTTTTTGCAGGTAATTTGAATAAGTCCTAAATTTACATTTAGTTCCCAGACTCATAATATATATTTTTGTAATAATTATATTTCTTTTCCTTCTTCACTATAATTAGCCTCTGGAGCTCAGACATGCCTTATAAATACTTATCTAATCCTTCCAACCTTGTATATCAGAGGTTATTAACAGAAACATAGAAAGTGACAAGAAAAGAGCCACATGGCCCACACAGTCAACCCAGAACACAGTGTAATCATCTTTCCTATTCTTTTGTTGTTACATTTTGCAGCCATGTTGCATTGAGTTGTCCCATTACAATAAATTGGACATTTTCATTTGGGGACTTCTGCTGCTTAAAGCATTTATGTGGCATACATGAATTAGTCCTTAATTAACCTACAGTAAGTACAATATTGTGTGACTGCATCATGGATAAGAAATTTGAAGGTCAACTTTTCAGTTCTCTACAGCCTACCGTGTTGAGTTATCAGAAATATATTTAGTTTTTCCATTATTCTTCTCAGAATTTGAAATCTTTGAATGCAACTCTGAGCATCATTGGAGCTATAATTTATGCCCCAAATTAAGTAAGAAGAAATGCATTGTTATTGCCTATCAAAAGTTATTTATAACAATGATCTTACTTACTGACATCTAAATATGTGTAATGTTGTTTGCAAATTACAGAAAGGAAAACAGATCACACAATGAAATGTTAATATTTTCCATCATATTTTATTATTCTAACATAAACTGCAGCTTTCTGCATGCACTAAAATTATACTTGATAATGTTATCACTATTTTCTATATTTGCTCATAAATGTAATTGTAATTGTAATTGTAACTGGGACAGAAATTCATTGTTATGACATATACATCAGGAACAAGTAAACATGTTTAGTCAATAATTCTACATAATGGATCTAAAAAACAAGACAGTGATCACTGAATTAATACTCCTCGGATTCTCCAATAATCTTAATATAAATATTGTCCTTTTTATCTTATTTTCGGTTATCTATTCGATCACTGTGGTTGGAAATGTTCTCATTATATTTNTTATTTTCCTCAACCTTCATCTACAAACTCCAATGTACTTTTTCCTCTGCATGTTATCTTTTGTGGACTTGTGTAATTCAACATCGGTTGTTCCCAAATTATTGTCTGACTTGGTCTCTGTGTATCGATCCATCTCNGTCAGTGCCTGTACCATACAATTCTACATCATACTTCTTATGGGAGGTACAGAATGTCAACTCCTTGCCATCATGGCTTATGATCGATACATTGCCATTTGCCACCCGCTGCACTACATGGTCCTGATGAGGTGGAGTGTGTGCTGCCGTCTTACAGCCATCATGTGGATAATCAGCTTTGTAATATTTATACTTCCATCACTTTTGACCCCTTCAGAGCTTTGCTATCCCAATCAGGTCAACCATTTCATGTGTGAGCTTTTAGTTATCATTAAGTTGACATGTAACCATTCAAAGTCGAGTGATGCTTTGATATTTTTTGTTTGTGCTCTGTCTGTCCTCCTCCCTTTTGTGTTTATTATTGTTTCGTACGTCTGTATTTTGTCATCTGTTTTAAAGATGCGCTCTGCGGCAAGATCTAAGGCTTTCTCTACTTGCACCTCGCATATTATTGTGGTGATTTTATTTTTTGGACCAACCATGTGTATGTATTTTGGACAATCATCTAAACATTTAGTAGACCAAGGAAAATATCTCTCTCTTTGTTATAATGTTATATGTCCAATGCTAAACCCTGTAGTGTATAGTCTAAAAAACACAGAAGTCAAAGAGAAAATTAAACGACTAAGATGTTGACTTTCTCCTTTCAATGTAAAATTATAATATACAGTACATGTATAATTAATTTTAAGTGTTATGAACTGGTTGGCATGAGAAAGTCTTTTGATTCTGATTCTTTTTTATTAATAACATTTTAAGAAACAATATGTTCAGAACACCAACCAAGGTCAATAAGAAACAATACCTCCTGACATCTGGAACTATTATGAAACTGCTTTAACTTTGGTATATATAGTGGTGAGAGTAAGGTTTATTTGACAAGCTGTTTGTTTGTACATATTGTATATCCAGATGAAAATTGCCTGGTGTCTATGGTTGGTGTCAGTCACAGTATACTGCATGTCATAGATAACACAACAATATGCAGATAAAATATGCAATCTACATACTAAGTAGCTATCAGGGACATCAATATGGCAGGTCAGGGAGATCAATTTGGCCAGTCAGTATAGCATGCTTTATACAAATGCTCAGCACTTAACTACAAGCACAGATGGGAAACTACTTCATTTGAATAAGGATGTCATTTAGTCTAATGTCCTCAAAATCATGGACAAGCAGGCGCTGTTTGCTAAGGTGAAAACGCCCCTTCAAGTCCCTCGTAGCAGGGTTCTATATCTGGCTCAGAGTATTCACTAGGTACTTACTCTAAGGACTCTGTCTATATCACTTTATAGTGGGTCTCAATCTGTTGCAGCAGTCCGTCGTGACAGAAAAAGTACCCACAGGCCTTAGTGTATGCATCTGTCAATGAAGAAATCAGGATCTCCTCATCAGTATCTCGTTTAACCCCAAGGTGTAAATCCATCTGGACTCTCTCCGTCATCATTTCAATTTGCGGTCCCCTCCTCGAATCAATGGTGGAACCCAATCGATAATCTTACACTTCAGTTCTGCTAGAGTTTGTTTGGCCATAATAAAGTGTTTTGCAACAGGTTTTTACGACGAACCTAAATTTAGACCTTGTCGTATTGCAGGTCTTTGTTCTCTGAAGGTCCTTTGGGTCTTCCCCACATATATCAGTCCACAGGGCATCGTAACATATATACCACGAATTGCGACGTACAAGTCAATACATTTCTGATTTTGTGTGTTTTTACGATGTGCCACAAGGCTCTAACCGCTCTGTTGATTAGCGGGTGAGAAAGTTCTCACCCAGGTAACACCACTTCATCATGTGTCTTCCTGATGGTAGTCAACAAAGTTTCACAGAGAACAACAATTTCTTTCTGTCAACTTCTTCTAGAAAATCCACCACGTAGCCTGGCCTGGCTTTGAACTTGTGAATCATCTCACTGAGTTCAATATCCTGAGTTTCAAAGTCATTAATTCTGCAAACACAAAGTAATTGCGAATATGGCAAATCCTTTTTCAGGGCTGGTGGATGATTACTTGTGGCTAATAATAAAGTATTTCTGTCTGTTGGTTTCTCATAAATGCATGTTTTTAGGCATCCATTCTCCACAGAAATACAAATGTCCAAATAATGGATTTTCTTCTGGCTGTGTTCAAAGGTAAATTTAATGAGCAGGTTGAGGGTATTAATTTTACTCATAACATCTTCAAATTCCCCTTGCCAGAAGATCAGAAGGTCTATATGGTGTGTATATAGGTATAGTCGATCCCGGTAGCAGGGAACTTCCAAGAACAATTCATGTTCAACTTTATAAATGTAAGAATTTGCAAACGAGGGGGCCACTGGGGACCCCATTGCGCAGCCAGAGGTTTGTAAGAAGAAACTTTCATCAAAGTAAAAGAAATTCTTTGTGAGGGTGAGCTTTAATAATTGCATGAATAAGGCAGGGTCTGGTCCGGCATAGTATTGGATATTTTGGATCAAGTTATGAACAGCCTCAAGTCCCTCAGTGTGTTCAATATTGGTATATAAACTATAGACATCCACCGTGCAAATCAGCTAGTCTGTAGGCGATGATGGTAAAGCCGCTAATTTACATAAAAGGTCACTACTGTCCCTCAGAAAAGTTGGGAGGGACTGTATACATGACTGTAGGAATTAATCCAAGAATGCGGCAACCGGTAGATAAAGTGAGCCTTGCTCCGAAATATTCGGTCTGCCCGGGGGCTCCTGCAAGTTCTTGTGCACATTGGACAGTGTATAGATAATGGGCACGATTAGAGGTCAAAAACTGTCCCACTTTATCTGGCAGAATCGCTTATGGAAAAATCTTTATTTATAGCACCTTACAGGGCTATAACACAGCGCTTATTTGTAAAAAATCTTATAATATTTTTTATTTATAAATCGGCAGCTTATGTATATAGGGGAGGTTCACAA
>JABWIB010003236.1:22095-37095 GCA_016617825.1 Platyplectrum ornatum | reverse complement strand
ATCAACATCCCCAGTTATTGGCATTACTTAAAAATATAACTTTTCAGCTACTGCTTGTGTGCTTCCTGTAATATGGGGCTATCAACATCCCCAGTGATTGGCAAAGCAGATTTATTATAGCATTGTCTTTCAGTGGCAATAAGCTTGTGGATTTCCTGCCATTTGCACCTATTTAAATTGTCTATATTCATTTGCTACAGAGAATAACTTTCAGTCCACCCTTAACAGGAAGGTATACACAGGCAATTACTATGTTTCTATATCCCATCTCTGGTGAGCCCGTTGGAAACATAAAACTTAACAGTCACACAAAGGAAAGACATCATTAGTAAGTGTGGGGTGATTGCTCGAGATTATGTTATTTGGCTGAAGGCGGGGTAACGGATTGGGTCATAAAACATCTCTTTTCCTGTAGTCATTGTATCAATTGTTTCATCATTTGCTTATTTGTTGAGATTTTCACCCATTTGTCTAGAGAGCTTTGTTGAAGCAGAGGTCAGGTCTCGGTCACCCACAGAACTTCTCTGAGGGTTATTGAAGAACATTGCTCCTAGGTGTAAAGCTGTACTAAAACCATAGCAACCTGTCAAACACTTTTTATTTCAATTAAACCTAACTGGAACAGGTNGCCATGTAGAAAACAGAACCTCTTTTTGAGCCTTTTTTCAGTGATGAAGATCCCCATTTACAGGTCCTTCAGGATACTTCGTTTGTTGATACCCCATTCAATTTGTCTGATAAAATGCTGGCAATATGAGCCTGTTTGATGTTTAGCTACCTATGATTATNTCTATTGTAATTTCAGTAATTGACTGGTTTCTTGACAAGTTGTAATATTGCACAATACATCATTGAATTGAGATTTTGGATCTCCTCTGCATCAACCCTTTATGGGCGAGAGGAGTCATATGATGTCATATTTTAGTTTGCACCATGCAATGACGATCTTCACTAACACATGAGGATTGGCAATATTATCTTGCAGTGTTTCATATGGACTGAATTGCTGATACATTGATACACATGTATCAAATCACGTTGACCCAATAATCAGATTGTGCAGTCTGCCTGAACATTGCACGTGTTGCTGATCTGATCAGAATAAAGTAATGGGACGATAGCTCCAATTGGCCATCAGTGTATGGCTAATCGTCGTTGTCGTTGTGTTATCTACTTATAATGCCATCAGATCGTAACTCCTGTGCAGGTGAAGGAAGGCCACACAAGGGAGTTGTGGTAGTAGAATCCTTTTTTACAATCTCCACGTCATCCCCGCGATGGTGCAGAAGTTAGGATGACCCCTAAGACTAAGCCCAGTACTTACTGTACAATTACCATACACCCCCACACATGTACCTCCCCACCACCAGAAACCATGTGATTATGTTATATATGGTTCTGTAACCAAAGCAGCACAAGCAGAAAACAGCCTTTTTGTTAGATTCGGTCTAAATACAGCAAACATTACAGCAAAATATTTATATAAAATACTGGCAACAGCAATGTCCAGATCAATCATCACAGTTAGGCTACATGTTAATGAAATCATGTTGGTATTTCCAGTAAATAGATTTAATAATTAATAGAAGATTAAATAATGGGAACTTATAATTACCTATTTATATAATTATAAATCATCCAAAAGACAAAGCAAGCAGTATTTAAAAAAAAAAAAACTAAGTGAAAAAAGATTGTCTGTTCTTAGTCTGGTAGCAGTAATCTACTTCTAGTGATTAGCTTAAACCTTGCTCTGTCAAAAAGAGATAGCTCTACCTCACACCTCTAGCAGCCAGAGGGTTAACAGGGTAAAGTAACAGGTCTGTGGAGTATGGTAGCTGTAATTGTTCCAAGTCAAAGAGCAGTGACCTTCTGTAAGAGCATAAAAGGGGAATGAAGGTTTGAAATGTCACTAGTCATTCAGACAAAGGGAAGTCAATCCTAACATCTCCAAAGGAAATGCTAATGTGATGACAATGGCACTGCATATAGAGCATTTCCCATGACATCGCTTCATGCCATGCTGGGGGGTTTCGTTAAGAAACGTCTGATTTATGTGTACATTGGAATATGAAGGCAATATTTATGCTAAAAAACAGTATAAAGAATATAGAAAAAAATCTTTTAAACTATTTATAGAAATATATATAGAAATGATTCCAGATACTAGCACCCACTCAGTTCTTATATTCATTGTATATATTTTAGAGGATCAATCTAATGCAACATTTTTTACTAGCATGTAAAGCCATGAACAAAGCTATACCCCTAGACATATCTTCTCTTTACACTTACATCTCCTCCCTGATAACACAGTTCTTTATATAAGCTTACCAAACTGCAAACACATCCACAAGTTCTGATTAATGGGAAGACATGTTTAATGCTTTCAGAGTCTGATCTGCTATACATATTCTCCTTCTTGACTCCCTTTATATCATACATACAGTTGACAAAGATGAAGTTCACATGGTTGTCTTCTGGGCCGGTTCATTTATATTTTCATGCAATATATAACTCTTATCCTAGAGTTTCTATGCTTGAAAGAAGTTTCCTCTTACTTTATAAAAGTTTGATTAAAACAATAGTGTTCTGTAAAATGTTGGCATTATATATACTGTTAAGAAAGTGGGCGTTTGATGAAAGTGAGAATATTTATCTGTTTTAAATGTATATCTCATCCTTTTCATGATTGTTCACATTTTCATAAAATAANCATTTGTGGGGGGATTTATCATGTTTATTCATGACTATATAGGAATATGAACAATAATGCAGGTGTCAAATGCATTGCCACATTTCATGGACCAGATCCAGACATACAAAAGAAGACAGTTTCCGATGACACACACTCACAAATGCAGTAAATAGCTGATGCAGTAGCTTNAAAGACATTTAGGCCTAAATTTACTAAGCAGGGAGATTGAAAAGTGGGGATGTTGCCNNTAGCAACCAATAATATTTGAGCTCACATTCTCCAGTGTGTAAAATTAAACTGAGAGCTTGAATCTGATTGGTTGTTNTGGTCAACATCCCCATCCNCACATCTCCCTGCTTAGTAAATTTAGGNCTCAATGTGTATATTGTTATTTTAAAGGTAATTAAAATTATTTTACAATGAATTCTTATCTGTTTAATAACGATATTCTGTTTAATAATGATGAATTAGAACAGGTTTAGGAGAGGGGCTAGTGTGTTGTTCTTCATATGTAAGGACAATGTAAAACTATGTGTAAGCTCCTATGGACCAGATCCAGACTACCGTACAGGCATTTTACGTGATGCAGTGCATAGAATTTAAGGCATGGTCCTGGCTTCACTCGTAAAATGCATTAAAGGGTAGGGTACTTTCTTTGCACAGACAGGTATTAGGGTTTGCACTGAAAGAATTGGGATTTGGTTCTACACTGCACCAATACATAAATGTATTCTATGCGATGCTGATCATTTCAGCCTTTCTGGCTTAGCCAGTTCATGTAGTCACATAACCTCTGTGGGTTCTGAGGTCACACTTAACCAATACATATCTGGAAGTCTAGCATCTGACATTAGGAAGTATCAGATATCCATTGTGGTTAATAGCAGGAATGTAAAGAATAGAATTCCAGCGAAGGTTATTTTTCTGTATACTTGCCACCCAGTGACATTAGAGGACTTNCTTAACCCTTTGTAGTTTACATATCAACTTCTTAACACATAAAGGTATTATGGGATTGATTTTAGTAAATAATGNATCCTACACATTAGGATTATAAATCATTTACTTGTTGTATGAAAAACAAATATTAAATGTAATTATACTTCACCACCCTCCTCCCACTGACCCTAAAATTGCACACTAGTCTGATATAGGTCCTGCTAAATTACATTGAAGAATATTCATTTTCTTTACCCTTAAATACAGCTATCACAATAATTAAAACAATATATTTCACCATTTTGATAAAATATTTAAAAACTTTCAATTTTAATTGTTTTCATTTCCGGACACCAAACTACATTCTAGAATCCGGGGCTGTTCCAGNGTTGNGTATCTGCCTGTTTTTCAGGTTGATGGCAAGAATAATGAACACTGTGTANGCGCAAATCCGGAATGTGCGCTGAAACACGGGCACACTGATCTGTCTGCTTTGTGCTGTATTTAAATGGTAATTTCTCAAATTTTAATAGATTCACCTTATGCCTACACCATCTCACCTCTTGGTTAAAAAAAAATATTTAAATAAATATTAAAGATTTAATCGTTTTTTTTGTTTTTCTTTTAAGTAAAATGTAAAAATGATAGTAGCGATATATCATTACTACGTACAGGCATTGCAAAGTAGTAATTCACTTATTTAAATCAGTGCTGTCACCTTTTCCCTCAACTAAGTCCCACCCCATCCAAACTGGAGAACATTCAGCACAAAATCAGATGGGCGGAGCTTATACAGGGGGTGGGGCTTAGCTCCATACACCAACTTAAAAATAGCCACTTGATTTAAATGCTAGTAAACTGCAGAGACTGCGGCTGTAGAAGCCATAGCTTCTGCACATACGACTCCAACTACAGGGAAAAAACACTTTCCTTTTTCCATATGTCCAGCTCAGATGTGTGTGCTCCTGCTAAAACATGGAACTCTGGATAGAAAATCTCCTGTTTATATAATCTGCTTTGTCTGAAAACTGAATCAGCTCCTTTAATTATCAAGTTACTGCCTGTGACAATAAATGTGGTCATATCATTGTTCATTTATACTTATCTGAATTGTCTGTAGCAAATGCTTGAATACTGGTTTAAAGATAATATATATAAAAATAATGAAATAAAAAACTATAAATGTCACGCTGAAATGCTTCACTAACTCAAGTTCAGCTGGGTACACTGCAATAAATTCCACACAATGCAGTATATTTAACGATTTCACTAACGGCTAATGGTTCAGGCATACACACTGCTCACAGTTTACCATAAGCGCTATGATTTNCTTCTCTGTTCTTCTAACATCGTTCCATCATTGATAACGGAGTCCGTTTCCAGAGATCAAATTAATTAAACGATTCGATGTACTTTGTAACTTGACACTAACATAATATTGTTACAAACACGTAATTAATTTATGTAATCATGTGAAATAGTTTTAGTCTACATAATAAAATTTAGCAATATCGTCTTTGTGCAGCCGAACATAAGAATTTGTTACCAAAGAGTTTTAATCATTTGTACGTCTAAAAAAAACTAAAATATCCTGTTGTAGTAAAATATCAAGAAATGAAAAAACACATTTCACAAAAATAGTTTACAAATTGTTGCATAGGACAAAAAAAAAAATCATTGGCACTATAGCAAATTCTCCTTCCACAATTGAATTAGTTTAAGAACAAAAAGAAAAAAAAACTTTGCAGGGGGGTTTCCTCTTTTTTTTTTTTAAACAGTTTTATATAACAGGCTTATATAAGAGATATTCTTCCTACCTCGGCTATACTATAGGAGGTCTATGCTGTGCTAAAATTCTGCAAAGCCTTGCATTGTTCTGACACCGGATCAGCAAACACATAAAGAAGCAACTGCCAGCTCTAAAGCAATTCAGTGATAGAGCCTGGTGCTATCTAATCAAGGGCAAAAGGTCATTTCCGAACAACTGGGCAATAAAAGATTATGTCTAACCTCAGAACAGAAAGGTCCAGAGGTGGCTGGATGGGGAGGGGAATGGAGGGCAAAAGAAGCCCGCACCCCTCCCCTCTATTGGAGGAAGTGCATTGAATAAAGCCAGCAGACAGGAACCATCTGGCTCTGTGAGTGGTCTTCTCTTAAGAAGTGAGAAAAGACTTCACAGTGGGATAACTCTTACCAATGTTTTCAGCCCTTCAAAGCTGTTTCCCCTGCCACTAAACAACAGCGAGGAAAATAATAAATACATACAAAAAGGAGTATTTATTTCTCCTTCCTTACAACGTATAAATAGGATGCCTGTGTGTACACTTTACAAGAAAGCTAATTATATATATTAGCCATATAATAAAATATAGTACGTTTTTACACGTTATACATGCTATGTTACTTTATAGGCTNTATTATTGTATACTGTAATTTATACTTGCTTACTAACAAACTCATGTGCACTTTTGGCACACTCCAAATCAAGAAGCAACCTGATTCCTACTGCTTAACGATGCATTTTTTAAAGTAATTAACAAGCCCTTATTATAAGACATAATTAACTAGTACACCATCACACTTGAATACATTGCTGTGCAAGTCCATGTTGACTTGAAGGGGTTTTCTGAACTGTATAAATGAGATTAATTAAGCACGTAAGATTTTATTGAAGTCACTCACACATTTTTTTCAGGGAAGTAATTAGGCATGTGATTTGGATATTACAAAAGCATCAGTAGCTTGCTAATGCTCACAGATGATACACAAATGTATTAAATATATGTCAATTAGCTCCTATATGACGAGAGATGATTGTCATTTGGTTTAACACACGAGATGAACACCACTTACCTGACTATATTCTCACTTACCTCTGGAATATTGCCCACCATTTTTAATATAAATGTCTTCACTGCCTTTTATAGTCCTAAATCTTTTTAACACTCTAGTCTATTTTGTGCTCTATACACTTTATTTTACGTACACTTTCCCATGGGTCTTTCCCATTTAGCAAATCAACTTTCTCAGGCTATTTTCAGTCTCTCTCCCCATACTAGCTCTGCTCCTGCGCTTGCTCACTGTCTATGTCATGTCATGTCTGCTAGTGTCTCTTCAAATATTTTTTATTTATCAACCTATTCTTTTTCCAGCATGACCNCTTCATTAACGTTTCCAACTGGCTCTTTTGCATATGCACATCTGTACTATTCCACAGAATAGCAATAGCACGGGGAATGTCTCCTATATGCCACTAATTCTGATCTTGGAACTGGCAGCAATAGAACTGTTCACCTCCATATCCAATATCGATATCCAACATATTGATGGTGCTTGGATTTGGATTTATTTGTCCTCTTTATTAATCTTGAAAAATTATATTTCAAACATCCATTAAATAGTGCATTACAACTTATATGTTTTGGACTGCAGGATTTAGCATGTTTGAGGTTTTAAAAAATAAAGAGCAGAACAGACAGGAGAACTTGGGCACTGATGGTACCAATAATAAAAGAATATATAGACTTTATTGTTCACTTTTTATGTTTCTTTTAAACTCATACAGTAAAATCCCTGTTCTATTGAAATAAAGAGTAAGAGAAGTAAAAAAAAATGTGGATTAAACATTACATTTTAATCCACAACATTAAATTATATTAATCCTGCTAAACAATGGGCTGTATGTTGAGGTTACTAACACATCTCAAATCAAGACCAGTGGTTATAGATAATGGAATTATTAGGTCCAAAATTGTTTAGCTAGAATGTGAAGAATCCTGGAAAAGATGGATGTGCAGGGAAAAAACTATTTAACAAGCTTGGGGCCCATCATTCTTCTCGTGCATCCAAATGTGGGAGCACATATTCAAATGAGAGAAGGGGGGTTTCTCTCATTTAAATATGCAGGCAAGCAGGGGATTTGCTCTCCACATCTCAACCATGGCACAAGTGTAAAGAGTAGGTTATTTCCTGTGGAATTTACATGCTGTGAAAATATTTNAAAAAATNATTTATTTATAAAAAATATATATATATATTAATTTATGTAGCGCAACGCAGCGTTTGCTACTCGCATTCTGGGGACATGTTGAAGGATAGAAGGGATGGAGGGACATAGTCAGTGTACAGTAACGGACTGCCCAAGAAAGTGTATCTGATCCAGAGCGAAACTCAAAGCATTTGAACCTGTTACAAGTACTGGGGTGATATTCTGTGACCTAATTCAGTCCTTTGCTTTGGATTTGACACATTGAAAGTCTTACAAAGTGTCACAAATCGCTGCCAAAGTATTGTGCATGTTTGAAATCATGTCTACATACAGTAATAAAAATATACATTTACATTTCAATAAAAAGAAATAGTTTACTATTATTGTGTGAGATTTATATTCCCACAGAACCTCCATTACAATGCACTTGTCCATAGTATTTGGGCATGTAGCTGCAATGCACTTAGCTGCGGTGTGCCCGCAAGGTATGTCTGTGTACGAACTCTGCCCTCCCCACTTTTTCTCATGCCTCTAAGCATTATCTTTAAAATGGTTAAAATGAGGCATAGTGATAGGGAATGTTCTTAACAGAATAAACTTGTGCTTTATAGATGAATATATTACATTAGATACTTCTCAATTAGCTAAAAAGAATATATACGTATTTTATTTTTCATTATCCATTTAGCTGATCAGNGTTTATAGATGTTTAATAGGAATGTTTGCATGTCATGTGTTTCAGTTCACCTCGCACACAATTTCCAATAGTTCAATTGTTGCTGAAAAATATAAAAAATAAGCAATAAAGTTAAAATGAAATAGAGGTTGTCCACTGTAAAAGCTACACAGCATTGTATTCCTTTTCTCAAGTAACACAGCCAATACATTCACATACTAGAGGGCTTTCCGTTTTATACCACCTGAGCGCCAATGAAAGGACGTATCATGCGGTAGACACTATTAGTTTCTGATTTATATGCGTTACAACCACGTAAATAAAAACCCTCAAGACCCAGAGCTGAGATAAGAACAAACCAACATTCTGTAAAAAAGTTTGCAAAAAGGGCGTTTAAAGTTTATGTCAGAGAGAGGATGTCCAGGTTGTAATTCTTCATTATGGATCTTTACAGTATTTATNTTATAGTGTATGCTCAGCTTAAGTTGTGAGTGCCTAAAGATCTNAATCTGGACCAGAGTTAGCATTTTCATTCATAGAAAACAAATATNATGGGTAGAGGTCATAAATCAGTATTCAGAATCAGTATTAATTTATTTATTTCTGTGAGCCTATCGATTTCTTCTACACATTTGATTAACCAATAGTAATATCTATAACAAATCGTGTGTGTGCAGAAACTAATTATTAGGGGATTTACACAAATCACAACTGAATCCAGTCCGGAGTCCAGAGGCCAATGGCCTAAATTTACTGCGGGATTGGAAAGTGTCATTTTAAATGTGAGCTTGAATCTGATTGGTCTCTCTCTATATACAACATCCCCACTTTTCCAATGCTGCAGTTTAGTAAATTTAGTCCAATGTGTATAAATATTAAATATGTACTGTAAGATGTGCTGCACTCACCCTAATATAGCAAGATACATGTTGAGGAGAAATGAATATATACCCTTGGCAGTCTTCCCCCAGAAAAGAGAAAATATAGTGCTTAATGCTTGTGAATTATTTCAAATCTTTGTGTAATGGGTTTAGGGTTCATTGTAGTTCATGGCTCCTGTCCATAATCCTCCCAGTGGCTTAAAATGCTGCCCTGATGTTTATCAGAACCAGAGTAATTACTATTGCAACGCAGATACCAACTGCTGGACGCCAATGTATTGCTAGAGACTGCATTATTCAATGGCCTATTCAGCACAAGCGCCATGCTGGCAGTTCCAGTGAAAAGCTTACAATGCAGGAATTTAATGAAAAAGAGAATCATACAAGTGCCTTTATAATGAAATAAACCTGGTGTTCCAAACTTTAAATATCCTGTAGCTTTTCCCATCGTATTCAATGTAATAGAAGCTTAGTATTACCTACACAGAGCCAGATGTACTAACCACCAAATGGGATTTGTTTTAGCAGACAAACAGACCTGGATAGAGCTGAATGATGCATGGATGTCCAAGTTGTTATTGCCAACGCGGTTTTTATATATCCGTTTTGANAAGGTTGCTTTTCAGGCATGGCAATTTTGAGAAAGTTGTGTAATCATAACAAAAATACTACAGAAATGAAATGCAGGTGAAGAAAATGTAAGCACTAATATAGGGGTAATACAATGCAGGGAAACTAGCAATAGGACTTGTCCTTCTTATGTATCTATCTTATGGTTGATCTATGCCTGACGGTTTAGCGATGACCCTGATGTTGAAAATGCACTTAAATGCCGACCGGGTTAACTTATTATTATCATCATTATTACTATTATTTATTTAAAAGGTGCCACATAGTTTCTGCAGCGCTGTACATAGTGATAGTACATACATAGTATGGGGTATAGTGTAACAATACAATAACAAACATGAAATCATATATAAATTGGGGTATAATGCCACAGCACACAGTATCAAATATGCAAAACATACATAGCGTGAGTAAGAACTTAGAGTGTCGGAAAGTGTACAATACACTACACTGAAGAAAGACAGGAGGGAGGAGATGGGGCAGGTTGAGGTAGATAACAGGAGGGTGGGGGTCCCTGCTGGTGAGAGCTTACATGCTAAGGAAGGGGGTAGACACTACAGAAGACATTGGGAAGAGGGTAGAGAGATTAGGTGGATGTGGGGTTGGCCNTTCTAAAGAAGTGAGTTTTGAGTGAGCGTTTAAAGACTTGGAGGGTGGAAGATAGCCTAATAGGTTGGGGTAAGCTGTTCCAGTGGAGGGGGGCAGCTCAAGTGAAGTCCTGGATGTGTGCATTAGAGGTGGTGATAAGTTGGGAAGTGAGACCGCGGTCATTAGCGGAGCAAAGCAGACGGGATGGTGTGTGGATGGAGATGANCAAGGAGAGGTAGGGAGCAGAGGTAGAGGTGGTGGTAACTGATCATGATTCTTCAATCAGAAGGTGTCTTTAACTTGAACCCTGTTGAATATTAAAAAAGTTGATACGACTAACCTTAATCATAACCCTAATTAATTATCTAATAACTTGCCACTGCATGGGTGCTCATGGGATATGCAGAAGAGACTACAATAGAGATATAGCAGAGCAACTGATACCAAGGATCTGAAGCTGTGTTTTCGATGGGTTACTCAACTGCCGCCATCTTACACATGATTTTCCTGAGGTATAATTTTTGGGGGGTTTTGACACTTTTTCTTTACTGTAAGAGATAGAATATCCTGGAAAATCCTATAACGATAATAAAAAAAACTCTTATTATTAGTTATTAGTTTTCACACATTTAAAAAAAAATCCCAACCTCTGTTCCCAATGCAGCGCCTAGTACCAATACATATGTAAAACGTGAAACAGTTTAGAGCAAAAATTATGGTAGAAGGTCTGCGGCCAATCCACATATGTAGAATCCTGCAAAAGCCTGGCCCTGGACGATTTAGTGCACCGTACGGAAGAATCCACAGTACATATGATGTCTCAAGATACATTCAACGGTTCATAATTAAAACGGTACATAGTGATAAAGCATTGCACCCGTCTCCAAAATAATAATCACAGGACAGTCCCACAAGCAATGATAAAGAGAAGCTGCTAGAGAATCACATTTCATGCATTTATCAGTATTAGATTGGCCAACTGCATATCAATGTTTATGGGAAAAGTAACCTCTATGGAACAGAAGCAGGAACATTTCCTGATAAATGCTGACAGTGAGTACAGTGGAGTAAAGGTGGTGGACATTCAATAGTTGGTCAGTGTTTAAGTGTGGAAATACCTCCCTAGACTTCCCTAGACTCCCGAAGCTGTACAAGCAGGGTATCCATCAATCTTCATCCAATAAGTTAAATGACACCGTAGAAATATGGAGAGCGTGACATACGGCAAAATCATATGTAGCAGCTTTAGTGCAGGTTTCAGCCACAAAGAGGACTCTGCATGAAAAATAAGATGTCCAAACTGACGAAGCCCCGTAGCTAGCTAGCGGAAAAAAGGTCAAGAAGCAGCTCCATCTTTAAAGAAGATTGCTGAGAAAGGGACAGAAGAGTTATTGGTGGCCAGAAAGAAGGATAGCATGCCGAGCACCAAGAGAAAGGAAAGAACCAAGGCAAGTACTGGGGGTATAGGTAGGGATGTTGCTACAGTATTACAATGGGAGCATGGATAGAAATCACTGAAGCTGAAGCTGTGATCCGAGAGAAATCGTATACAAAAAAAATAATCAATATCCATCAGATCCAGGGTGCTGTCCTGGATAATATATGGGAGGCAGGACAATGGCTACCCCCCTCTTTTTAGTGGAAGGGCAAGTGGAGATACAGTCACCAATCCATGAGCTTTTCAGGGAAGTGTTCTGCGAGACGCACCAGTGGGTCTCCTGGATGAAGGCAATATGTTTAACTGTAGGCATGTTAAACATACAACATTGCAAAAACAGTAGAACAGTTAAGCTAGGCAAAAAGTACATTGCTCCAACAAGCACCAGTTTCAAGTTTTCCCCCACAATCTAATCGGAGAATTCCCAGACATGAAAAGTAGCAAACAGTTATACAGAACAACAAGGTAGGAGTAGAGCTGCAATAAAGAAGCCATTGCGTGGGAAAAAACTGCAGTTTATGCAATTTAGTGGGAGGCAGGGCCACCATCAAAGGGGGACAGCCGGGCCTACTGTCCCGGTCCCGACTGTTCACCCACAGAGAACCATAGGATGCTGAGGGATTACAGATGGAAAGCTTCCTTTCATGTTAGCAGTGTGTTAATAAAGCTTAATCAATCACTATTAATTTCAGGTTACATTTATGAGCGTCATCTGGCATAAGCCTAAAATGCTATAGATATATTGGAGAGCTACAATGGACCCAATTGGACCAGATTCAGATGTTTAGGAACTCATGACTTAAGCTAGGTACACACAGTATGATAAATTGTGTCCAATCGAAAGATTTTTCAAGAGTGGGCAAAACCATGTTGAATGTCAGTGTTTGCATGCAGGGAGAATACTTTATATTTGCATGCACACAGATCCTGACCTGCGTTACTGTTACACTGTTATTACACTTGTGCTGGAAACATCCTCTCTCATCTGTAATACTGACTGCAACTAATTTAATTTGCCTCCCCTGCAATTCAACATGGTTTTGCCCACTCTTGAAAAATCTTACGATTGGAACAATTTATCTTATAGTGTATGGCCAGCTTTAATCATGAGTGCCTAAAGATCTGAATCTGGCCCAATGTACCATTCTAGCATTATAAGGAAGATAGAACAACCATTCCCACAGCCTCCAAATGGTATTGCATGCTGATAAAATGATGTTCCATGATGTGTCATGCATATATTTNGTAAATATTTCCCTTTTTATATTGAAGTGGAAAATACGCATGGTTGTTATTTCTGTGAAAGTGACATTAAAAGATAGATTCACAACATACACTAAACAGGAAACTGTAATGCGAAAGCATCGACACAGAAAGAGTGTTAATATATGTGGCTAATAATTTCCTTTTCCTCTTTGTCTACCATATACTAGTACTTTATTTTTCAGAGATAAACCCATTTTGATAATAGAAGCTTTCTAATAAATTAACATTATCTTAAAATTGTATATTTATTAGACAGTTATTTATCCACTTAGATTCTACTTATTTGCACTGCCTATCCCACAGCTGTAGTCATCTTTGTTATACTGCTGTTATATTGTTAACAAAGAACATAAATTGTTTGCTCAATGCCTTATTTATGTGCAAATATGTCACACTGATTAATCAATCCATAAACTCTCCTCTTACAAGCAATGTACAGGTACGGTAAGTTGTAAGTTAATATTGTACAAGATACTTTAATATAACCAAAATAATTGTTATAGAAGCATCCTGGTGTTGTTTTCCTTAGGTATGTAATAAAGGACTATATATATATATATACATACATACACACACATTATTATAATTTTTTTAGATTTTATTTTTATATTTTTTTATTATTTATTTATTTTTAAAGGAAAGAAATGTTTTAAATTTTTGTAAACATTTTACAAGTACATTATAGAACCGTACAATATCACAGCACATAACTAGTAAACAGTGGAAGGCCGGAATATGAATACAAGATTTATCACTTCAAGCAGAAGAAATATGTGGTGTCGATATCCAGATCTTACTCTATGGGAAAATAGTCCAATTTATCGGGGCCTCTTCTGCTTGGATCGAAACTTAATGTAGTGTGTTGCCAGCTTTACACTGAACAACTAAATTCCAATATATTTAAGCATTGCCTGCCATTCAAAGCTACTCTATAAGTAATAGTAGCACAATATTAAAATTAACATTGCCCAATTGAAGTGTAATAGTTTAGAGGTTTCTAAATTGGACAAGAGCAACATATTCATGGGGTCCCCAAGTCTACTGTGAGGCAAAAGAAGGAAAATTTTATCTTAATCTGATTTCTCTGTGATCAGATCACAGATGTGTAAGGATGTGGTGGGCCACGGTAGATACACAACTATTGCTAACCATTTTCCTTCTACCAGTGCATTCCATAAGGGAAGCATGTGCAGACTGCAAAATCAGCCCAGAAGCGATCCAAACACCTGCCAAATAGGGCCTTGGTACGTTCATCAAACACTATGATCATGGATAAGTCAGGTCTGCAGTAGTCTTCTCTAGGGCATGATACCCGTGATTGAACCTTGAATGCCATTTCTTGGACTGCTGTCAATCAAAGTGCAAGGTATTTTTCATGACCATCTGACTCTCATTCAAGTTTCTGCATGATGCAGGTTAAGTCTACAAGCATAAAGTGCCAGACTGAGGACTCGGCCTTCCCCCTCCAGGTCAGACAGACATTCAGACACAAATACACTGACACATTGCTCTGTTTAAAAACGGGGACACAATTTATAGATAGACTTGATTTCCATTAAAATTAAAGACTATAATATTTAATTTGAGATAAGATGTGTCCACAATACTCAATGTAATTAAGTATTAACTATAATAAAGAAATTATACATGTTAAGTTCTCATCAGGGTAAACTAAAGCACCTTTAAACCTTGGTACTCACGTGGAGCAGAAACAGGACCCAGCTAAATTGGTGCCCAATTTGGACCATCACCTTGTACACCCTGTAATCAAATAAACATGCCAAGATTGACCCTCTTTGCTGCCGCCTTTCAGCATAGTGTGCCATACAGTGGTCGAAGTGGAAATTTAGAAGTGGGGGTATGGTCATTAAGAAGTGGCGGTATGGAAACACAGACTAT
>JABWIB010003236.1:0-15411 GCA_016617825.1 Platyplectrum ornatum | reverse complement strand
CATGCTCTTGCTGGTTTTCCTCACTTTACCTAGGTAATGTGCACATTAACTGAATTGACGCCGTTAATGTGCACATTACCTAGGTAATGTGCAGAAAAGACTTCATTATGCACATTACCTGACCAAATCAGTTAATGTGCACATTAACTAGGTAATGTGCACATTAACTGATTCTGCACATTAACTGTAACATATATATATATATATATATATATATATATACACACATATATTGCTGAATTTGCAGTTGATACCTTCAATAAAGGTTGTGCATTGTATTCTGATATATTTCTCTAAACTGGCCTTGACAAGTTTTGCTATTTGACTTATTTTCGCCTTTCTCTCATTCCTGTCATTCAACTCTTTGCCTACTTTCTTTACACATAGGCAGTACAGGACAATTAACTGAACTGCCTCTGCCCAAATACACCTATTTTTTCTTTTTTTTATCTAAGGTCTAAGAAACTAAGGTCAGCAAGGGTGACATCCAGACAATCAGTGCTGACATCTCTCTCGCCAAATAGCATTGCCTCTTTCCACTTCCTTCCACATGATCTGTAAACAGGCTATGAATGTGACAGTTCTTCAACACTTAGGACAAGCTATTGTTTTTATGTGATTTGATACATTTTCAGTGTTGTCAAGAATGCTGCCTTTAAATATACGCTAAAAAGAGAGAAAAATCTAAAAACATATTACATATGACAGAACTGCTAAATTTATTTAAACTTACCAAGGTTGACGTGATTTGTCTATGCATGTTTGTTCAAATTTTCAACATTCATCCACTAATGTAACAGGGCTTAGGATTTTTATTGAAGAATCATTCATTTCATGGAGCCCCATAAAAGCGTAGCAAGTAGCAGTCAATGAATATACACTATTNCATTTATTATTAAAATATGACATATGACTGCCACATCATATGAGCATTTATCTGAGATCTGTGCTTTCAAAGGGAGACTTCTGGACCCATAATTGCTAAGCTGCGGGAATGTAAAGTGGGGTTGTTGCCCATAGCAACCAATCATATTTTAGCTCTCAGTTTCTTTTTACATACTAAAGAATGCCAGCTACAATGTGATTGGTTGCTATGGGAAACGTCTTAATTTTCCCATTCCTCTAGGTTAGTAAATGTAGGCCCTGTACTCCTCCTGAACCCCCAACAGCTTCTTGATTGACAGGTAAGCCAATACCCACAAGCTGTACCCCCATGCAAACCCTCAATCATCATTATTTGATTTGAGCTAATTCCAAAGTTCCATGAGACCAAATGAACACATACATTCCAACCATTTCCCACTATTCACAATCCTGATAGCAATAAATTCAATGTATTCAAATGTATTGTGTGTCATTTTTGGTGTCAAACACATATTTCAGAATCCTTAGAATTTGGCATGGCTAGCCTTAAGCTACTTCTGTTTAACAATGAGACGTCTTTCTATTCAATAATTCAGTCGAGTCCGGAATCCATGTCTCAAACAGAGATTGTATTGACTTTAAAACAGCTGTCCGTGAGCTGAAACATTGACTTTGCCTTTTTCTTGTGACTATGTGATATAAATCACTTAATAGCAAGGGCCCAGCATTCCAGGTGACCAGCACTGGACACAATGAAATAGTTGTCCCATCAAATGTTCCTTTTCCAGGTCATTTATGTGAAAAGATTAAGGTTCTTTCTTTATGGTCGTGGTTTGGTAAAACTATATTAAATGAATAGTATTTTTTGTTGTTGTTGCAGTGACTAGCCCAGGCAGGGAAGGACACAAATACAGACAGTGACAGATTCTTTTTATTGCATAGGATAAATTCCTAATTATCACGCTGAGTCCATTACAATCAGTCACCTTCTGACTTCCAACTGAGTCTGTCTAGCCAGAAGTATTAAGTTAGGGATTGAGGAAAGGAGAATGTATGAAGAAAATAAATATTTTAACATACTACCACTGTACTTTGAGAAATATGTCAAGTGAAGGCTTGAAACAGTTGTCACTGGTTTAAATACCCTTTTTTATTCTTTTTCTACAAATCTGTATGTTACTAAGCATGAACGCCATTAACTATTCTCCGCAGGCTCCAGGGCAGCTACAAGGTTAAGTATCCATTTGTAACATTTTGAGATTATTTATCACAGACGCACATTTGTCCTGGATAATCAATGTCACTTGCATATACTAATACAGTTATTGTATCCATAAAGTCACAGGACCTGCACCAGAAGCTGTATATGTACTTCTACCTTTTATCAGATCTGGAGAAAAAAATGCAGAGCAAACATTATCTATTGTTAATTAGCTGTAAAGTAGGGCTCTAGTCACTTCCACTATTTCTAAAGAGCTCTGAAGTGAAACCTGAATGAAGTTAGCCATTGTTTTCAATTGTGCAAGAGCCAGGAGCAAATGGGGGCTCAAATAGCAGCTCTGAAAGGCAACAGGAAATTGGCATACTGCTAATCTGCAGCGAACTATTCATAGTAACAAAGGCTACATTCCTGCTAAAATATTCACCACTGGAAATACTAGGCAGATCTGTCTTAGCAAGTAGGACAGGATAAATCCACAAGGAGAGAAGGCCTCTAATTAGAGGCTCCTGGGAAATCCTTCCTTCGGTCTTTGCTCTGTCACTTGCACAAGAATTGTTTAGCATCCACAGTAAATTCTACAGTAAATACATACATGTGTTTGTTTCCATACGTTTCTACAACTATGTGTATTTGTAAAATATGAAGGGTTGTGAATACTTTAGAAGCGTCTCTTAATAATTAATGTAATTAATAAATTGCAACATTTACATTCTCCTAAGAGACGTCATACCAACACTGTGTGTGAGATCTTACAAAAGCAGCTTCTTATTGGGGCAGAGGATCTTTCATGATATGATAAAAATATTCCAAGTATACACAATATTTATTACAAGCATTCCCAAAAGTAGGTATTGGAGTTATAAATGAGTGCTCTAACAAGAGATTAAGAGGAGAATAATGGGGATCAGTTCTTATTAAAAATATCTGTGTTGTAAAATGGAAAAATGTGGTTATAAAAACTAGAGGTTATGATCATAGACACATTATCATTGCACTCACAATGTCACTCTTTTACGTTCTGTGTTCATCTAGAGGGCTCATTGCCATATATTTCCTTTTCTAATGTCCCTTTCCACTTTTTCCCTTAAAGCTTACAAAAACATAGGCTAGGGGACAAGAAACACAGGTGCACACAAAACACAAAGGCACAAAACAGAGGTTGCCTCATTGTGTGTTACAGGCTCAGCAAACATCTTACAATGTCTAACAGAAGAGCTAAAGCGCACTGGCTGGGGGTCTGTATGACAGACTGGTTGGTGCTGCAGGGCATGGAATAGGGAGGATGCCGTTCCCCACTTACTGTATTGTGCTGGTTCACTGTGGACAACAAATGGGGAATCTTTTTTACAGCATCCACCTGGAAAGTCCGCATTTATGCTATAATTTAATAACGACCTTTTCCAGGATTTGAATTTTATACTATCCACTTTTATTTACCCTTGGGGGTATATTTACTAAGCGGTGAGACTGCAGTGGGGATGTTGCCCATGGCAACCAATCAGAGTTCGAGTTCACATTATCCAGGGTGTAAAATGAAACTGAGAATTGTATCTGATTGGTTGCTATGGGCAAATTCCCCACATTCAAATCTCACTGCAATCTCAGCGCTTAGTAAATATACCCCCTGGTCTGCTTTTTGCATTAGAAAACAGGTAGCTAAGCTAAGCATTTGCACATTATTAAGAATTCAGCAAAACAATGAAAGTGTTTACACCCACTACTCTAACTCCTCATCCACATTTCCCCTTTATTGTGGTCATGGTTGGTGGATGTGGTCACCCACTTCCCTGGAAGCCTATGTTTCCCTCTTACATAAGGAAGGCAAGGATCCATATAACTGTGCTAGCTACTGTCCCACATACCTCCTAAATATGGATCTCAAAATATATTCAAAGATTCTGGCTAATGGTCTTAATCCCTTTCTCCCATCCTGATCTGTAATAACCAGGTTAACTTCATCCTGGGCTTTATGCTGGGCCAACAAGCAAGGGACAATAGGCCATCAATCTCACCCATTTCCTGAAGCTTTTTCTTCGTTTGACGCAGAGAAAGAGTTTGAACTCCTGGCAGTTCACGCCTCATACCTTAAAACATTTGGTATTAAATGAAATTTTTTCTAGGACATTCTTCCCCACTATTTCCAACCCCCTGGTTCCTCTTGCACCCTCCCCATGCCGAACTTCACCCCTAGACACTTCCAGTGTCCCAACTTAGTATCCCCTTTCCCTCCCCCCTGACCAACCCCCTCCCCCACTCAAAGCTCGCAGATATGCTTTATAATTCCGTTTAGTTCTGCATGGCGGATGTCCTCCTGCCTTATAAAACCTTTGTTGTTATATCAGTTTGAACTGTTGCCTGAATCAGTTCTGTATGGATTGTCATAAAAATCTGTATTCTGTTTGTTTACCATAATAAAGACAATGTTAAAGAAATTGTTTACACCACAAAAAGAAATCATTAAATGATAAAAAAATGTATATACATACACACGTTTCCTATTATTTTGTTGAAAGGTTGTTTGATTACTTTGATATGCATACACAGCCTAATATATAAATATGCAAACCAAATATGTGCTGACATTTAATACTACAATATTAATATTTTAACCACTGGTTTCCATTCATCAAGCCAGACAGCATGTGTTCCTTGTAGAATGTGTGCGCAGAGCCCTATAATGCACCAGGGCCAGTTTCATTCCTATTATCTGCACATCTAAACAAGACTGTTCTAGGGCTCATGTTCCTTTAGCTTTGCAGCTGCTGTTCCATGTCACATAAGCCTCAAATAAACTCACTGACACAGTGAGGCAGTCTTGACATAAAATACACCCTATTCTGCGCTCTTGACCTTTTCCTGTCTGTTGCCTCCCTATAACCCAAATTACTGACTTGTTGTTCAAATTCTTTTCCCCAAAAAGGCCAAACGATAGCACAGGAAGAACTATTTCACATAATCATTTTGGTACCACGGCTATGTCAGTCTATTTCCGTGACCAAATATTTCTCTATTTATTGTCATTGTAAATACAAATGGATTGTCACTTTATATCACTTAGATTTTTCTTTATGCCTCTCAGAGCACATTGCAACATCTTCCATCAGACTCAGCAGGCCCCTGTATATGTTAATGCTTATATTGTAAGAAGTGTAATCACTATTCGTGAAATATACAGTGTATTATAATATATCGCAGTAGGAGCTGTCATGTAAAAGAGTGTGGTAAGCTATACTACAAAAGATACTACAGGTTCAGCTGGTGTGACAAAAGTAAAATAATGACATTTAATAAAAAAGGATTATAGTTTAAATAACATGGCATAATAGACAATAGAAATAAATATAATTAAAGAAGAAACCAAGTTTACCAATTTGTCAAAACACAGAAAGTTATAACATTGGTTGCCCCACTCTTTACTAAGGACCATATTCTGACTCTCTATAAAGGTGTCGTAGGGAAATAGCCCAGCCTCAATTAACGACTACACCCACCCAACAGGCAAAACTCCATGGCCTAAACTACGGGAATAGAAACGTGGGGAAGTCGCCCATAGCAACCAATGCGATGCAAGCTCTCAGTTTCATTTTACACACTGAACGTGAGCTTGAATCTGATTGGTTGCTAAAGTATGTTCAGGCCCATATATTCATCACGCATATGACCATTATGGGGAAACAGATCTGTTATGGATACTGGTCATTCACAGTAGGAACACTAACAACTAATTTATGCAATATAATGTGCAAATTATCATTAAGTCAGGATCAGGCCCTAAATGTTGAAGGAGAATGTGTAAAAGTCAAAAGAAAAAACTTTGCTATTATGAAACTTCACCTCAAGTGCTGTAACTTTTAGCTTAAGTAAACTGACAAAGGTCAACAAAATAGGAAAAACATTGAAAAACAATAGATGACTATGGTCATTATTAGATATGATCAACACAAAAACAACTATTCAAGATGGCATCCAGAAATGAACGAACAGGAAGTTCCCCAAACTGTGCTTCCTGTCTAATGCCATTGGTTAGTCGTGACTGTGAGTTGGCTTTGTGGTGTACAGAACCAAAGGTGTTAACTTTCATATTTCGAAGAGATTCTAAGTTGTAACAACTTAAAACTTTCTTCTAACTTTTTACGTGAAAATATTTTGGTAAATTACGGTTAGATAAAGTAGTAGAAGCCCCACTTCAGAAACCGTCACTAATAGAAATATCCTAGGATAAATATACCTGTTTGCAAAGCCAGAAAGGAAAAAAATGAAGTGAATTCTATAAACACTTAGTAAACTTTTATTGGATTTTATTTTTAGGTCTGTGCTTTACATTGAGAAGCAATCTGCGCTACTGGCAAGTTGTGTAACTCAGTAATTAAATCACTTTTTCCACATTTCTTCTAGGGACGACCAGTCCAGCTGTATTTTGAAACCAAGATGCAGGTTCTTCAGGTGCATGCAAACGTAAACAGAGACTCTCACACTCATCTGAACGCCTTCCACGCTTAACAAAAAGCCAGCTTAGTGAGTTCATTTCAAAGAATTCAAGGGCTGCATTGAGGTTATAGGAGAAAGATCGACTCAAGAATTGTTAAAATAATGATCCAACAAGAAATGGGACAATGTGCATGTATGTAGTGCATTTATTGGCAGATTTGATAGAGATATATATATATATATATATATATATATATATATATATATATACACATACACACACTTTATGAGTAAGTATAAACCTTTCATAAGGAAAGACATTTTGCTGTTGTTTATTGCACACAGATACAAAACAAAAATGCAGTTCCTATAAGTAATATAGTATAGCATACACAGCCGCCCACCAGTATGGTTGTTAAATGCAGCACCAAGAGATATCCTATGTAAAAGTCACCATACTTTGCTTGTGTAAGCTGTCTCCATATAGCAAGTAACCTATATAAAAGACTATTTACAAAGCCCGTATAGAGGCAGGTTTCTGCCCTTATCCCTTCAAAATGAAGTGGCAGATATATATTACCCCAAAGAGCAGAGTTTATCATTCCCCTCCGAGCATCTGAAGATGCCGTTAAGAAAATAATAAAGAAAAAGTACTTTACTACATGCCAGGCTCTGTTGTCTGTAAGCCGAGACCTGGCACATTTGCATTAAGAAGATTCTGGGGAAAATATTGTGCGCCCTGTGAATATCATTTATACAATAAAGCCCAAAAAAAAGTCTTTGGTACGCATCACTGGAGTCACACAGGTAAGTTTTCTATGGAAACCTGCGGCTGCGCTCATAGAAAATCGCAGTTCTATGTAACTATAGGCCTCTAAGTGCTAGATTTACTAAACTGCAGAATAGGTGAAATGGAGAGGTTACCCATAGCAGCCAGATTGTAGCGGACATTCCCTAATATATAATAGAAAAGTGACAGCTAGAATCTGATCAGCTGCAATGGGAAACCTCTCCACCTTTCTGCAGTTTAGTCGAAATCGGCGGCTNCCAGCTAAAAATCCTCCAGGAGAAGGAGAGGGGACCTAAAAAGACTGTGATCGTAATGATCTAATGTAATGATCACATGTCTTTTTAGTCCAGTCACCTCCCCTCATATGCGCTGAAGCCGACATGCCGGCTTCAGAGCGTTCAGTGTGCCTTAAGAACAGCGGCGTGCCGCCGTTTAGCCTTCTTTTTCGGCAGCTCTGGAAGCAGACGATCGTTAGGCGCTGTTTTCAAAAGGCATCGTTCAGATTGCCTTGAAACGGCGCCTTTTCCACTGGAGGCGTCGTTTTCACTGAAAACGACGCCGTTTTAAGGCAATCTGAACGGGGTATAAATGTAGCATTAGAAGCTGATCAATAAATCAAAGCAATGTTGACCATTCATAGCTTCAATGGTAGGTCAGACCATGACCCATATGACCCTCTGAAAGTGAAGAGGAAATGTACACATTCTCATGCTGTGGACTGAATCATCAGATGACTATGTGATCTGTAAATATATAAGAAATATGAAAACTTTGTGGAATGCACATACAAATCACAGCAATATTGTTTATACAATTTTATAAACACATTTTTATTTGACAATGTGCATAAAGCAGACACACAGTAACTTCCACAGTATTAAACCGCTGTACAGCTCTTGTTGTGTGCTACCACTATGTTTGTAGGGGCAATATGCTAACTTGTAGGGCGACTTTGTGGTGGTTACTTTGGCTTACAAGTTTTGGGACATGATTAATGTAGGGGCAGATGCGGTTGTAAAGTATGCAAGCCCCGATGTCATTAAGCAACTTCAAAACAACATATGTTATATGAACCATTTGGATGATTTCAGTATAGTGAGTAACTCTGCAAGCCAGTTTCACCAGGGTGTGAGCATCAATTGTTTTTCTCTCTCCTGCATGTGTCAACTAGATTTAGGAGGGTGGGTAAGAAGCGGATTCAATGAACAGGCAACTGCTAGCTTTATCTATAGTCAACAAACAACCATTATCATATGTAATAGACTAGGGAAAGGAAAACTTCCATGTCAAACAGTTCATTTATGCATCTTGTGTTTTTCTAGTTTGCATAGTCTTTTGCCGCATACCATTAATTCCAACTAGCTTTTTTTAATAGCGGAGAAAGATGTCCTGTTATTATGGAAAAACAAACCATTCTAACGGGATGTTTTCTTTGCTTCTAAATGCCATCCAATAGTTTATTTTGGCTCTCGGGTGAGTATAAGAGCCTACGGAGTATTTAAAGTACCCAAAACCATACCTACTGCATATTAATGAATGAATATAGTCAATACATAAAAAGCCACAAAATAATCACATGTAAGGGATACTGAATATTTGCAAGATACGGTTTCCTGAAGTCATTTCCTGCATTATAAAAGAAACCGCTTTTAGCTATTGCCTACAGATCGAAACCCAATATTTACTGTAAACCATGTGTAAAAGTATAGATTTAATCAAATTAATTTATTAAGGAAGGGACTTGAACGCAAAAACAAAAATAATTATATTTTGTCCCAAAAGCTATTGCTACAGATTATCCAACCCTAAACTGTTATTATACTATTAGTATAATATATTATATGCATATGTATAGTATACATATATTATACCCAAACAAATCCTGCTTCTGCCAGCGCAGTTTCTACTTCCAGAACAGGCATGAATTTGAATTGCATGTCTTACAAATCCAGTTCTCCCGCACAAGTTGGTTCTAGTACTGACAGGTTCTCACACATCTTTCCACAATATATCCAGTCAGGAATTCTTACTCGATTATAAAGCAGAGTTCCTGGTTTTTTAATTTGTATGTCACCCACGTGAACGTTACACTCCGCTAGATCTGAAAAAGTGGTCTATAAATACATTTGTCACCCCGGCACACATGCCAGAGGTATGTACAGAGGTCTGATCATCTCTCTTCTCCTAAGAGAACAGCTCAAGCTTGTGAAATCCGATGCATGCAACCTGATACAACCAGCTCCACCCAGCTCACAGAATCAACAAATCCAGAAAGTATTCCATTAAGAGAATGGGACAGAACGCAGATGCAGAAGTACATAAGAAAAGATTTAGTGTGAAGCCATTTTATCATGTTANGTATTTAATAATCGTTGTGCGACTTGCATTACTAACGCAGATGTGAGTGTTGTCCACAGCAGCATTCTCTCTAAGCTTGCCCTGCATCCACTGAATATGCTGAGACCTTTGTAGTCAACAGTGTCCACCTAAAAACTAGATTGAAATGAACTTTGCTTGTAGAAACCACCCTTTAAATCCCAGACCCTGCCCTCCTTCCACATACGCCTGGAAGCATTTCCCAGCTTACTGTCAGAGTACCATGACATTTACTCTTAGACCAGCAATCACACACTCACCATTTGTAAGCAACAATACATATAAACATTGCATGCAAATGTCTGTTACTTGTGTCTTAGGATTATAGTGTTTGTTTCGTTCACTTTACAGCTGATGCCAGAAACCAGTATGGCTGCTACTTAAAATAGTGAAAACTTATTATTAAACCAGAAAACCTCAAACTACTTTCCTAGACTGTAAAGAATGTTTCATAAAAACATACAATTACCTAAAAACACTTCAAGGTCACAATGTCATCTTTACATAAGTGGAACTTCCCACTCCTCGTGAAGAATGGCATTTGCCCCTCTTGGTGTGGATAACATACATTCTTAGCATTACTAAAATGGGAGTTAGAAAGCCAACGTCCCCTGGACACATATGTAAACACATATCAATTATGTATTAGGACCAAGAAAAAAGGGGCAAAGTAGGTCCAAACAAATTAATATTAGAATTTTTTTGTAGCCTAATCATCATATCCCACATTGTGTGTGTGTGTGTGTGTATATATATATATACATATACACACATACACAATTTCTAATAAGCATAATTCTGACAGATCAGCAGCATCTGTTATCACATACACTTGAAATATACTTATTATTTTGAATGAATATTTATATCAATACTAACAAAATCCCCCAAATAGAAGGATATTGGGGTTCAATTAAAATAAAAACCAAAGCAGCATTCAGTAGTTCTGGGACTTCTATAGAAACCATAGGCATGTATAAAAATGTTAAATAAAAGCAAAACCATGTAAAAAAGTTAAAATACATTTTAATTAAATAAAAAAAATAATTCTGAAATATATGCTACAAAGTGAACAGACCATAATGGTGTGGATATTGAATTCTGACAAAATAGAGAAATAACAGACACATTAATTAATAATTATATTTTCTGCATTATAGTTAACATATGTATTTTATTTTGTGTCACCCTTATTTTTCTTTAAGTATTGATACTTTGTTATAATTCAGACGTAAATTTTCAACAGTCTTTTGTAATAAATATCATAAAATAATAGATTCACATAATAAATATTTTTTACAATAAAAAAGTTTTACAGACTTTTGTCTTAAAAATAGGCAATATTCAATTTTGTGATTTATACATAAAATATACAAAAAGCCTGACTGTGGCTAAGGCAATTAAGAACACAAAAAAATTNAATGAAAACACAAAAGGAAAACAGGTCACCGCCAGGAAACACAAAATATTGGTTCCCTGGGGGAAAGAGCTTATTTCGTTAAGGCTACTGAATTTTCTGGCACCTGAAAATTACACATTAGTAACAGAAACAAGATAAGGCAAATTGGAGGTTGGGTGGATTTAAATAGCNGTCCTTCAACATTGACTAGTGTGTCTGATACCAATTTATAAACAAGAAAAAGGGGGTGGGAGTTAATGCAGATTAACTCACTACAAGCTGGCACACGGAATCCACCCCACACCATGCATTGTATGGTTCCTGCGTTTTGCAGACCTACTAGGTGTAGTTCTTGTAACCCTTCCAAGACAATTTAGCTATTTTTAAACAAATGGGCAAANCCCCCCACAATTGGGCCATCCCGAGTTTAGATGTAAATAAACGTTGTGTTATTTCTGATAAAACTACCCACTATAGCAAAAACTGGAGTACATTTTGTCATTATTCAACACAAAACATAGTATAATCGTGCACACGTCTAAGCCAAAAACATATCAAGATCTGTTACTGCAGGATTCCGGCACAGGAGGGAGAGAAGGACTTTGAAAGGCATAATGGAGGTACTTATGAAAACATATGTATATATGTATAACCTACGCAACAAATAGATCCATATTTTGGAAAGAAGAGTCCCTCCATTACAATCAGGAGGGCTTGCCCTGGCCACGTGGAACCCCATCCAGTTTGCAATACACAGTATTTGAGTTCTTACATCGGCAGCCTGGGCGATTTAATCTGTCATAACAACCACGACACAGTTTCAGGCACCCCTTGGCAGGAGGGTAGCAGAGCAAGCACGGCAAGAACACGGACATGGCTCCCATGCACAGGAATCTAGGGAAGCAGTGTGACTGTGTGCAAGAGCAAGGATTATCTGCGTACGAGTCCCCCTCGTCNTCATTGGAACAGTGGTAGAAAGCTGCTTTCACCAGACACATGCAAGTGCTGTATTCCACCATACTCTCGGCTGAGCAGAGACACTGACGATTGCAAGCCAGACAGGATGGTAGGGTCCTTGGCGCTGTGCAGTCTGTGCACTTGCACTTTCCGCACTGCTCACAAATAAACCTGTGCTGTGTTGAGTCCAATTTTAAAGAGCTCTTTAAGTCATCCACTACCAACGCAGATGCCTTGGGTTGCATTCGAACTACCCTGTCTGTCCTGTGCCCAGAGCCAGTTCTAGGTGGTGGAGATTGTCCCAGAAGTTCTTGTTCAGAAGACGCACTATTAGTGCTTCCTGAACTTGCTGCACTTCCCGTGCTGGTGGACCTGCTAAGCACAGGAGCCCTTGCCATATACACATGTCCTGTGTGAGCCAAGTGAGGGGGTCTGTGCTCATTGTTATTATTCACATTAACCGGTAGAATCTCGTGAGTCCTCTCCTGCTTACTGTGCCTAGGTGCAGTTTTTGGCCCATGTTTCCTCACCATGGATGGGCCCTCTGTGTACTCGTTCCTGCTCCGGAGAGCTTTAATTTGGTCCAGAGACAAGATAGTTGCTGGTTGAACCTCACGCTCATATTCAAACCGTTGCCGGCTGTCCAGAGAAGGCTGCTGGATGACAACTAATGAACCGCTTGGGCCATGTTGACTTTGTAGCTCCATCTGTAGTGATCTCGACTTCTGGCATTCAATGTGAACTTGGCATGCATCTGAAAACCTATACAAATAAGACAAGAAAAATGATAAATAAGCACAACCATAAACACTGCTATAACAGTAAGCGTTAAAGAGTTAAACTCCATTCACATCTATTCTTGATTGTAATCCACCGACCGAGAGACATTTGTCTGTAGTGGTGCTAATCACACTTCTTGTAGCAGAAGTGATCTATAGACCAACTGCAAGATCCAACTAGCCCATAATAAAAGCAAAGCCTGCGGATGTCAAGAGTGTCAGATAAAGAGATTTATAGGATATGAAACAATGTAACATAGAAGTTGTACTTAGCAGCACATAAGTCACTCATCAAATCTCAGGTGAAAAACCCCCAAACTGCATTTACCTTCCACCATCATCACCTACATACATGTTACCTTCCACCATCACATATACATGTAACAATCCACCACCACCTACATACATGTTACCTTCCGCCACATACACACAATAACACTGATACTCACAGAACATCTTTACCCTTTCCCCTCAACAGTTACTATATAATATATATATATATATATATATATATATATATATATATATATATATATATATATTGGCCAGACCTTTGGAAGTGTTTATTAGAGCCAGCAATGTTACTATAAAAGCCATGGAACATACAATACGAGATGACAGGAGAAAACGCAAAATCTTAATACTAACCCCCTTACAGCACAGTAGATAGATGTATAGAATTGCTAAGAATGTCTTAAGACTGCACAAGCCACCCCAGGCTGTAAAGAAGTAGTATATACCTCTCCTAGAAACACTCAGGAGCCCAATAACTTCCAGATCTGTGGGATATGGGGGGGGGGGTCTCTCCCCTGGAAGGATTGTCATCCAGAGCGGAGGAAACCATTTGGGGAGGGGGCAGAAGAGAGAGGGAGAGGAAGGAAAAACTTATGAATGAAAACAATCCCTTGCTGAGAAGAGGAGGGGGAGATAGTGACCGCAGGGGGGCAGCCTGTCCAGCCATCCAGATGCAGTGCCATGTCTGGTGTGCCCCCTAATAACAGGGCACACCCCTACCTCTAATGCACACAGTGTCTCCATAGACATGCCTCTATCACACCTGATGAACACTGCAGATCACCTTGCAGGCACCACATGGGATCCTTCCCAACACCTGTTGGTGTGTACATGAGCAGCCCCTGTGGCCTTGCACATACAATCCCACCTGCTTGGCGTGATCCCNACACGTGCACCAATAATCACTTACCTAATTGCAAGCAGGATCCAAATGCAATCCCATGTAAAGCAGCACTGCGCCAGATCCAAGCGGCGCTATGATTGTTAAGCATGGGACATGAGGCGTGTCACACTACTCCAATCCAAACCATTTCCACAGATCGCTGTACACAGGCAGCGCTGACAGCAAGGTAAATCCATCCACGGGTTCCCGGCTCTTACATGCCCAGTGCAAGCCCCCAGCTACCCCCAGCACAGGGCGATCCCAGCGCACATCAATGTCTGTCAACGCGCATCGGTAACCACCATCCAACAAGCAGCGCTGGAAGTCCGTGTCAGGGTTCCGTGTTGCTGCATGCGATGGGAGGAGGCTGAGGAGGGAGGACTCTCGCCTGCGATACTTCTGTAAGTCCAGCGAATGTCTTCTCAACCAGCAAATGCACAATCCCCAGGTTGGCGTGTGGCCGCCTCTCGGATACTCCAGTGTGGAAGAGAGCGCACTGAATAATGGTGATGAATGAGGATCGCTCGCAGCTCCCCCCACACACACAACCTTCCACGCCTCGCGCTCTTCTGCCTCTGAATGAATGGATTCCTGGAACACTGGGTTTGTTCAAGGGGAGCGCTCTCATTGGCTGGCGGCGGGGAGACTAGGAAAAAATAGAGAACGTGGAGCTGCCCCGCGCACTCTGATTGGCTGGGCGGAGAGGGCGCGCTCGCTACAGTGGCGCGGAGTGAGAACTGCAAGGTGTATTTAGCTGGCTGCTCTCGGGGAGACAACATGGGCTGAGGNTGTATCGAGGCCTCGTAATGCGGCAGCCATAGCTGGGGTCTGTATCCTATGGGTAACGGGGCAGCACACACCGTACAGCGCCGTGCATGTAATAAGGAGTCCTATTGTAAACACTGCGGGGCCATGTCCTGAGGAGAGCCTGTAGCCCCAGCACACTGTGGCTGTGGATGTGCCTGCACTTGTCGGATAGGAGATCCCGCACTCCCCCAGGGGAGGAAGAGTCGCGACCTGTCCCCACAGGGAGGGGTGCCGCTTCCTGCAGATAAGGANCCGCTCTGCTTATCGCATTAACATTGAGTGGGAAGTAATCCCCAGCATCTGGCAGTGAACGTGTTAAGTGTCTGCCCATCTGGAGGACAAGGGGAATGCGTGCAATAATAGCTCCCTGCTGGGGGACAGAGGTGTGCCCNTAATGTGCACACACTGCCCCGGGCTGTGCGGAAGGAGATGTCCTGCTCATTTCCTACCATCAAAGTGCCACATGCTAATTACCCCCATTAACTGCCCCTGCTGCATTCATCAGCGCCTGTGCATAGCAGCTCGCCATTAACCTACATATCTTAATAAATATATATACATACACACACACACACACTATGCTGCATGTAATCTATATATACTATATACACA
>JABWIB010003235.1:0-20724 GCA_016617825.1 Platyplectrum ornatum | reverse complement strand
GTGTGTGATCGCCCTGACACTGGGCTGTATGTATACTATGCTGCACTATGCTGTGTGTTATTTCCCTGTCACTGGGTTGAATGTATACTATACTATACTATGCAGTGTGTGATCGCCCTGTCACTGTGTTGTATGTATACTATGCTGTGTGTGTGATCGCCCTGACACTGGGCTGTATGTATACTATGCTGTGTGTGATCACCATGACACTGTGCTGAATGTATGCTATGCTGCACTATGCTGTGTGTTATTTCCCTGTCACTGGGCTGTATGTATACTATGCTGCACTATGATGTGTGTGATCGCCCTGTCACTGTGCTGAATGTATGCAATGCTGTACTATGCTGTGTGTGATCGCCCTGACACTGTGCTGTATGTATACTATGCTGCACTATGCTGTGTGTGATCGCCCTGTCACTGGGCTGTATGTATACTATGCTGCACTATGCTGTGTGTTATTTCCCTGACACTGTGCTGAATGTATACTATGCTGTGTGTGATCGCCCTGACACTGCTGTATGTATACTATGCTGTGTGTGATCACTATGTGCTATGCAGTGTGTGATTTCCTTTTATTCAGCACTCAGTCTGGCCTAGTAACTGTCACCATTGCTGCAGCAGAAATGTCACCTCTCTGCTAGTGAGGAAGTAACTTCCTCCTCTCTGCTACTGTATACGTGGGGCATGGCAAGGACACTGGCTTCTTCTACAAATAGGAAGCTGCTTGTGCCTCCACACTAGCCTTATAAGCATCATAACTGATTGTAAGCAGGGGTGTATATGGGAAGATATGTGTAATATATATATTTATAATAATAATATAAGCTATGTCACTTATAATGCAGGACCTCCGGCAGCAGAGTCCATGGACAGTAATAACAGGAAATCCTGGCTCCAATGGGGCGATGGTGCAGGGGTTAGGATCGCACGGAATCGCTGTATCATTTAAATATCTATGTGATCTCTATCTCCATGGGCTCCTTGATAATTACTTGCCGGCTGCGTTCAGCTCCAGGTTATTAGCAACATAACTAGTCACATGTAGCAACACTTGTTTATTTATTCTCTGGCTGATTTCACCTGCCCCTTCTTTATACCGCTGCTAGAGGATCATGGTGTAAAATAGGCCGCCTATTGTCCTCAAGTACATTTACTATTCATAGCCAAACATAATCAATTGACATTTCTCCTATGTGTAATAATATCTTTTGTTTTGTGTGTCCGCACAGGGTGGAAATAATGCTGGGCACACAGTTGTAGTGGATTCCGTGGAATATGACTTTCATCTCTTACCAAGTGGAATCATAAATCCTAATGTTATTGCTTTTATAGGTAATTGATTTGTTATTGTCTTTTCCTTTATTCGGGTGAATACATTACTTGCTTGAGGAGCAATATAAATGCCGTGATGGGAAATCATGCTGGGTTTTTTCCACTTCCTTTTCTTTTTATGAGCGACACTTATTTCAAATACATACATATATAAATAAGAATTGCCTTGTTCTAATTTACTGCAATACTAAACGTGTAGAAATGATGTTACTGTGTGACTAGTGATTTAGTGAAGTGTTAATAGTGAGTGATGCCTCAGACATGCTAGTGGGATGGTTTGTGACAATCTCATAAAAAGACAGCAGTAACTAAAATGGAATATAGGACATGGACCAAATGAAGACCTGCCTCCTGCAAGCTACTTGAGTGGTTTTGTGGCGCTGCGTGTACCAGATATTACTCTACTGATCTCCTAGCTAGAAGAGTCATTTATGAGGTAGGACTTCCCACTCCACTAAAGTATACAAGGTTGTAAAATATACAGTAGGAACGATGGAAGTTGTCCGTGCGGGTCACTGGGCTATATGACCTGAGGTTGCACTATGGCGGTATAAATGCTGCTGAGTCTGCCTGTTGGAGGGGTGTGTATTTATAAACTGCTTCAAGGAAGTAGTGTNTAAACTTAAGTGTCCCGAAGCTCGTACAAAAGTTATATGAGTGCACTCCCCTCTCTGGCTTATGCAGAACTGCATGCAAGCTAAAGTAAGCATAGCTCTTCCGGGCATATTTCAGTATTGCACATTTTTGGACACCAGATTGACCCAGCATCTGGATATGTTGGCCCATTTCTAGTTAAATTAATATTATAACTTACACTGGTGTTATACAACATCTGTTGAATGTAGTCTCAAAATATTATTTGCTATGTGTCACTAGTATGAATTTGTTTATAGCATGTTACCCAGAATTTGTTATGTGAATTATGTGCAACAAATGTTCCAATGTGATCTGTATGTTACTCTTTTATTGCAGAACACATGGTTTTACTTATGGACCACATACTTCACTTCACAGCTTTAATTTAACTAATGTAGAGTTCAGCCAGGAAACACCAGTACCTATACTATAGACATTATATATTCACATTTAAAATGTGTCTTCATCTGTCGTTTAACTCAATTTATTGTTTTCAGTTGCTTCCAACTTTGTTCATTATATTGCATGTCCTAGAACCTCATTAACTAACTTTGTCATTTTTGTGTATTTATTTTAGGAAATGGAGTTGTTATCCATCTCCCTGGGTTATTTGAAGAAGCAGAGAAAAACTTGAAAAAAGGAAAAGGCAATCATACCGTTTATACGTCATACTGAGGTGTTTTGTGATAAGCCCTCTCTGTTCTATATTAACCTATGTTATATTTTAGGTTTGGTGGATTGGGAAAAACGACTTACAATCTCAGACAGAGCGCACATTGGTAAATGTCTTTTCTGTGTAATTTCTGGTTTAATAAAACATAATGTATGTAATGGAATATAGTTTGTCCATGTTGGATGTCTGTAATTAGTCTTTAGCAGTCCCGGTCATACGTAAATATGATGCAGCAGATACTGTGAAGTATTTTCAGATTAATGTTATATTGTCACCAATGTGTTCAGCATGGTACCCTTTCCAAATCAAAAGAAATCCTTGTGTTATCTACTCCTACGGTGTTTGCTCTCTGGCTCTCAGCTGTCTTCTGTTCTGTGCTTCTGTCACGTTCTTATAGAGGCCAAACTAGTTAACTATCTTCTTTCCTTTTCTTTGGGAATGCATACTACACCCATCCTTGGGATTTTATACGGTTTATACTGCACTGCTAAACCCATTCCAAATCACCTAAGCTTGTACTGGTGTGTACATTGTGCCCTTTCCATTTAGAAATACTAATATTAAGGAAGTGATGAAGTCACTTAACTAAGATACGATGTTGTGTCTTTGCATAACACACCAAATGAATGAACAAAAAAATGCTTGTAGAGAACAATATGCCTGCAAATACAGAATTCATGTTTCTGAATAATCACTATTATTAAGACTTATTCACAATAAGCACTTAGTGAATGTTATGTCATTGTCAATAAATGTCACGTGTTGTATTGTATATAAAGAATGATTTACTTAATTTATGCCATATCAACCATAAATTTCCGGGTATTATTTATTTATTTATTTTTGTTAAACTTAATTTTTAGGTGTTTTTTTTTTTTTTTTTTTTTTTTTTTTTTTTTTTTTATTTTTTTTTTTTTTTTTTTTTTAATTGCTTTTTGTGCCCTGAGCAAAAGAAATATTGGTGCAGCAGTGCGGAACCGACAACTATAGTTCTTTTATAGTTTTTGCACTGCTACAGTAATATTTCTTTTGGTTAAACTGTTTTTGCCAGATGGTATATCTTGGGGTGTGTGAAGTGGCTGCAGGTGAGCACAGTTCAGATCTACCTATTTTATTCATTGTGGCTTTTTGTGATCTAGTGTTTGACTTCCATCAAGCTGCTGATGGCATCCAGGAACAGCAGAGACAAGAACAAGCTGGAAAGAAGTATGAATAGGCTTTGCTATATAGTGTTACTTACTGATGTTTTTAAATATGTTCTAAACACACCATTATTCACAATATTTGGTTGTGACTAGAATGATTGTTTTTATTTCTTTTCTGCTGCGTTAAGTGATGTTAGTTATTGTTTACTAGCAGATCCAGGATTTGTTCTCTAATTTCAGGCACCCAAAGAGGTTTCAATACATATCGGGAACCAGTAGTTCATTGATTGGTTCCTTTTTGTGTCAATCAATTTTTATAGACCCTTCTTTAGACCTCCATTTAGATCCCAAATGTGGTTAATCTGTTTTGTTTTATTAGCCTCTACCACTTTTGATGGCTGGCTATATCGCCAGAAACTACTCTTTCTGAAGTAATTCTTCCACACATTTCCTCTGAACCACCCTGCAACTTATACACATGCCCTTGTGTCCTACTACAACTCTTTCCCTGAAAAATGCCACCCTCCTCCACCTAGTACCAGACTAATTGACTGTCTATACTAGAATCTGCTGCCAAATTTGTTGTTTATTTAATGGTCGTCTATTATAAACTATGTTAGACAATGTGTTTTATCTCTTTTAATATTGGCCAGAGGCCTAGAGATATTAAAGGGGTATTTAGTGTAATGTTTGTGTTTAGCAATATTTTTTAATGCATCTCACTATTGTTTTTTGTGTGTGTTATAGTTTGGGAACTACAAAAAAGGGCATTGGACCAGTATATTCTTCCAAAGCAGCAAGAAGTGGTCTTAGAATGTGTGATCTTGTTTCAGATTTCAATGAATTTTCCAAGAGGTTTGTATTTGTATGTTATAATGATATGATATAACAAATGGCTTGTACTAAATAATGCCTGGCATGACATATCCAGCAGCAGTCTACTACCGCCGTCTGTACCACAGAAACGCTGCTCAGCGCAGCCTGTGGACACTTTCAAACAAGACTGACGGCGCGTCCTCTGCTGCAGCCAGCAGAAAGAACGCTGATTGGTTAACTTTAACCAATCAGTGCTCTCACTGCCAGCAGGAACAGAGGGCGCGCTGTTAAGCTTGTTTGAAAGTGTCCACAGGCTGCGCTGCCGTCAGGTGAGGAGGAGGAAGGGGGGCTGCCGTCAGGTGAGGAGGAGGAAGGGGGGCTGCCGTCAGGTGAGGAGGAGGAAGGGGGGCTGCCGTCAGGTGAGGAGGCTTGTCTGTAGTGAGCACGTTTTTGTGTCCCCCTGAGCTGCCCAACAGCCAGATGTCACCGATGGAACCCACACTTCCTTCTGCAGCTATGATGGCCACGTGCTAGGTATGGCCATAAAACCTATATGTTATATTATGTTTATTAATTTTATTATTTATTGTATGTATTTATTACATGATATATGCTGGTATTTGATATATTTAATATTTTATTTTAGTATTTGTATGTATATAATATACTATGTAGACCACATTACCATTTAATTTAATTGCCGCTAAAAAATACTCCTCTTTGGCAAAAAAATACTCCTTAAAAATGCTATGAGGAGTATTTTTACTCCTGCTGAAAAAATGTAGCTCGATCACTGCTATCCACACAGTTTTAATATAAAATGCATCAGTTTATTGTTAATTCTAAATGCACTATGGCAAAGTGGGGAGGGGATGGAGTGTAGAAGGGGAGGTTTGGGGTTAGGAAGCAGATAATGGAGGGTTAGGTTAGTGGAAAGGGAGAGATAGATCAGGAGTTGCTCTTGCCATTTAGTTGTATGTGAAAGCCCTGACCATAAAAGGCTGTTCAAAGCGGTGAACAACATGCAAATATGTATAGTATAATTCAAGATTCCTGCATACATCTTCGTAAATGCAAAAATGTATGAACAATACCACTTATTGTTAATGAAACTGTTTCATATTATTGATGCCAAGAATATCAGTACGGAAGCGAGTCTTTGCTAAATATATACTGTATTCATAGTTATAAGGTTCTTTGTGCAATTGCTAATATTTATAGAGAAATCAGCAGACTATTGTAAATGGTCTAGTGCTTTTCTGAAATATCTTGTTCATTATGAGCAAAAAAATTAATATTATAGCAAAATGATCTCAATCTCTATATTTGTGTATCTAATCTTGCATGTATAAGTTTCCCCCTTTTTTTCCAGATTTGAAGTTCTGGCTAAACAGTACAAATCAATGTACCCTTCCTTAGAAATTAATATTGAAGGTGAACTTGGCAAACTTAAGGTATGTAGACAGTGAATTTCATTTGGTTCTTTTCTAGGTACATTTGTTGAGTATATTAAATAATCACAATACAGGGATAAAATTAGTTGTGTTACTCATACAAGGTACAACATTTTATTATTAACGTTTATTTATAAGGCACCACATAGTTTCCACAGCGCCATACATAGTGAAAGTACATACATAACATGGGGTACAGTGTAACTGTATACAAAACAATAACATGCATGAGATCATATACAATATGGGGTGCAATGCCATAGCATTCAGTACCAAACATGTAATACATACATAGTATGAGGGCACAGAATAATAACTAAAAGCGTTGGGATGTGTATAATGTATTACAATGGATATATACAGGAGGGATGATATAACAGGAGGAGAGAGGTCCCTGCTCGTGAGAGCTTACATGCTAAGGGAGGGGGAGGACAGTACTGAAGACATTGGGGTGGGGAGGAGAAGGTATAGAGATTAGGTGGAGGTGGGGGTAGGCCAGTCTGAAGAAGTGGGTTTTGAGTGAGCGTTTGAAAGCTTGGAGGGTGGAAGATAGCCTAATAGTTTAGGGTAGGTTGTTCCAATGAAGGGGGGCAACTCGGGTGAAGTCCTGGATGTGTGCGTGAGAGGTGGGAATAGAGGCGGTGGTCATTAGAGGAGTGGAGGGGACGGGATGGTATGTGGATAGAGATGAGAGGTGGGGTAGAGAGCAGAGGAAGAGGAGAGAGCTTTGTAGGTTGTGGTGAGGAGTTTGGATTCCTATCCCCTTCAGAATTCTCTTCAGTGTAGAGATTGGCATAGCGGGGAAGTGGAGGTGGTGCGACGGGTCAGGAAGATGAGTCTAGCTGATGCATTAAGTATGGATTGTAGGGGGGATAGGCAAGTTAGAAGGATGTTACAGTAGTCTAGATGTAAAATGACGAGAGTGAATGAGTGACATCTAGGCAGCGGGCATGGGTGGTGATGGTGTTGGTGTCGATGGTAATAGAAATAGTAGGGGGTGAGTTAATGCGGTGGAGAGGAAAGACAACATAAATTCAGAACTCTGACTAGTTGTTTTCATAGAAATTGTCATGGGGTTAAAATAATAGTAAATAATAGTAAATAATTTTGATTAATACTCCATCTAGACTTTTTTTAAACAAATGTGTTGGTTGAAAGGTTTCCCTTTTTTTTCTCATTTTACATGACAGTTATTGAGCTATAAGGTAGAAACAGGTCAGTCAAGGAAAAGTCATGTGCTTTAACTTTACAGCTGGTATTACTAGTCTTCTGTTTTACATCTGAATGCCATAAGAGTTTAATAAGTGGTGAACTGTGCTGCAACCATTTTGCTGTTTTTCTAAAGTGCCATAAGTTTGCATTGGAGAATTAATGTCTTCTTTATGCTTGGTTTGTAAGAAGCTTATGCTTTATATTGTTGTTTTGGGACCAGCAGTAAAGGTGGCCATCCACGGGCTGATTTTTACCCAAAACCCAGGATTGTTGTGGGTTTGGGGAAAAAATCTTTGTGTATCGCCACATAATAAAAAATACTGCGATAAAACGCAGAAAATCACCAACAAAAGATATTGTTGATCAATCTGATATTGTTTTATTAACGACAATAGTTTGTTTAAAAAATATATACTTACATTTCAGGTGTCTTCGCCGTGCCCAGCTGCTTTTTCCGATGCTGTTTTTCTTTTTTTTTTTTTTAATACAGGTTTTACCTTTTTTCTATGGCCACCATGATAACGATATTGTTCTCTTGGATGGCCCAAAGACGGGGTGATTTTCACTAGGTGCTGATTTGTCGGTGCTGACATGGCCAGCTTAAGTCTGTTACAAAGATGTATGCAGTATATTATATGTAATCTGTATTTAATGTTTGCTTATTGTGTAACTCATGATCTTTGCAAATACAAGTATATGTCAGTCTCCAACATATGCATGGATGAAGGCTATTTGGACAAAGAAAGATTTCTGTGCCACACACTGTATGTAACAGCCCAGTCTTCAAACTCTCTTTCGTGAGTTGCCGTTCAGGTATCGGGTTTACAGTTACTGTACACTGACGTGCAATGCAAACTAATTAGTGGTGTTCTGGGCTACGCTGTGCGGTATCTAATTTTAGTATGGAAGAGCTACTTCTGTGTCTTTCTGTATACCCTCTTACCCTCTGATATGTTTTCTCTATAGAGAAAATATGATACCCACTGTGATTTGTGACTGAGGCTGGTGCAACATGTAGCGTAGACAAGATGCTCCTTTTGATACATATTGTTATGGGACAAGCTACAGATTTCCCCTGAAGCTGGCTACTAGTTGGTTTGCATGGATATGCTCATCCTTATTGACTATATTGCTGAACTTGGAGTTCTGGTTAGACTTGTATAATATGCTCTGCATGTATACTTACCTCCTTTATGCTTGTCTGCAGTTTGGTTACAAGCGAAAAAGTTGATTTCATGCCAAGTGTTTTACTATGCATCGCTGTTTTTCTATATTGCAAGTAAAGTTTTGGTGTGTGGACCTCATCAGTATTTTATAACTGAAGTTTATATGAAAGGTTACCAAGTCAAGCACCCAGATAAGCAGGTTTTGTCCTGGTTTATTGTTTGTATATCTATATCGCTCTCTCCCTGTGTGCAGCGTCCCCAGCATGCTGCTATCAGGGTTGGACTGAGTCCTGCTTTCAGTTTTGGGGGAGGACAGACACAGCAGTTATCTGCAGTGTCTCGGGTGAGGTGCCCAGACAGCTCACTGCTATACTGGAATTATCACCACCCCTGCCCCTCCTCTAGTACCACACTAGAGGGCGATTTAATACTAATGAAAGAGAAACCACCATACAGGCAGAAGACGTAATCTGGGCTCTGGGGTCAGTGTCTTGTGATAGCCCCTCTGACTATTATTGCAGCAGCTGGGCAAGATTGTGATGTACATTGTGTGCAAGGGATGTCTGATGCAAGGTCTCTTCCGTTAATTTTATTAAGCAGTGTTGTTATGCTTTACCCAGACTATTATTATCTCTTTTGTAATCCCCCCTCCTCAACTTCCTTCTTTTCTAAATACTGTCTGTTTACTACTTTATTACTATTACAAAATACAGAGATATGTATTAAAATGAAAACAGTGTGAGCACTTCAGTGCCTGCAGTAGTCATTTCTAAGAAAGTGTATTTAATGTATATGTTTTCACAATCTATTTATATAATCGCACTACTGGTCCTTTTATATTTATATAAATAAATAATCAGTTTATTTTCCACCAATACTTGCTTTATTAACTGTCCCACTTGAAATTGTTATGTACATGTCCTTTATGCTATTTTAGATTTAAGTTTGTATACTTTATGCTTATGTTTCTTGCTTATTATACAAAGGATTTCATTTAGAGATAAGGATATAAACCAATCATAGGTACTTCTGAGAATCCTTTCTCCTTGGTTTACATTTTTTTTGTGACAATATGCTGTTGTGTTTTTTTTGCTAGCTATCTATTTACACACATCCCTGACTAATACAGAATACACATTCCAGTTTTAAAGTTACTAGAGGAAGATTATAGTTGTAACAGTAGCTAAATATGTCAACACTTATAGCACACACTTGCTTTTATAACCCAGAAGATGAATTACAGCAGTACTGAGTTAAGCTGACCTTTTGCACCTGTGCCAATGAACCTTTAGTTATGCCCCTGTATAGATCTATATTTTCAAGAAGTTTTGTGTAGTCTGCTACTACTGCATGTCTCTTTTCAGTTCCATTATGTACTCGTCTATAGGAATAGTTTGCCCTAATGGTGTTTGGCATGATGCATGTCAGAACAAATATAATTCCATAATTGATAAAAAAAGAAAACAGATAAGTATGGAATAAGAACTACATGTTGGTTACTACATAAAGAGACACATATATAGACGTATATATCACAATATATAAAATGTGTATATTATGAATCAGGAATGCATTTTATTTACTGATTTAAAGCAATGAAGTTTAGGTGTTTCATTTTTTTTTATTCTTTAGGAATATGCAGACAGAGTAAAACCCATGGTGAAGGATGGCGTTTATTTTATACATGAAGCTCTCCATGGCACTCCAAAGAAGATTTTAGTTGAAGGTGCAAATGCAGCACTCCTGGATATTGATTTTGGTGAGCAATCCCTTTTTCTATGAATGTTCCGAACCTAATAATGACACAGGTCATCTAGCTTTTAAATCTTGCTAATTTTGTCAAAATTCTTCTTATACATGCAGTAGACATAAAAAGCCTATTGTTTACAGTTAATACATTTTTGGGAGAATTTTTTGGCGTGTTGCAAAGCAGCATATTCATTCATTATAATCTGTCACTGTAGATGGTTTTTTTGTACACGTCTGACATACTTATGTTTTTAGGCACTTACCCATTTGTTACTTCTTCAAACTGTACTGCTGGTGGGGTTTGTACAGGGCTTGGTATACCACCCCAGAGCATCGGTGATGTGTATGGAGTGGTAAAAGCATACACCACTAGAGTTGGTATTGGTGCCTTTCCAACTGAGCAAGATAATGTAAGTTTCCAACCATGTTTATTGATGAGATTTTGCAAACTTAATGAAAAAATAGTAATGAAATAATAATAGTAATGAAAAAATAGTTTAAAAATAATTTAAGACGGCCAAGGCCAGATATTGGGTTAGATTTATTTGTTTTTGTGAATTAAAGAAAACTATTTGAAGAGGAGTATAGAGTTGGTACTGTGGTGTAGAGTAAAATTGACATCAGTGTTCAAAATTTATATTCATGATGAAATTCATTTTGAAAACCATAACAATAGTACCAGCAGTTAAGCATTAATGAAAACTGATCTCAGAGATGCCACGTTCACAATCATATTTATCCTTATACTCAAAACCTTAAATAAAGTAACACAATTATGCTGTTTATGGATATTTTATTAAATAACCCACTTAATTCTGGTTTAGTGACTTGAAATATCGGCACTCTTGGACATCACATTGCAGTATCCCATGTTGAATTAACTGAAGCTAGATACTCTTTACAAATTTATAAACCATATGATTCACCTAAAGATATTTGCTTTTTGCTTGACAAGATGATTGCCATAAAAAATGATTTCCCTCTAATCACAAAGTCAAGCATATACCAGTATGTTTGGTATGATACCCATTTTTAGAAATGAAAAAAAATAAAAAACTCCCTGCTGTCTTGTCATTTTATGATATGCTCTGTATTTTCGTACAGTGTATGATATGCTTTGTATTTTCGTGCAGCGTATGATATGCTCTGTATTTTCGTACAGTGCCATGGAAAATATATGGCGCCTTATAAATAAACGTTAATATTAAAGTCCCTTTATCTGGCTTTTACCTGCTGTACACTGTTGGCCTCTTTGCTGTGTTATCTAGGTAACCACCTGGGACAAAGTGTTACAGTTTTGAATTGATCATATAATTCTTAAATTATACAGTTGAACATTATGTTCTTTTCCAGAACAACAGTCTTTGGGGCTGCTTTTCAATAGAGGAACATTTTATTGCCACTGAAATACAGAAATATATACCTAAATATTGTACAATATAGACAACCAGAGGGACCACTTCCTTTGTTAAATCATGTACTTTTTAAATATCTTACAATATGACCATCACAAATCATAGAAGAATAAAAAATTAGCAAATTAGAGTACTTTTTTATTTGTTTTACTTTTTTGTTTACACCTTTTGGTTTATTGTGTTATGGTTTCTGACATGACATTAATATATTTTGCTTTCTCTGTTTAGGAGATTGGAGATATTCTGCAGACACGTGGCCATGAGGTTGGAGTTACTACTGGAAGGAGGAGGAGATGTGGTTGGTTAGATCTAGTGTTGCTCAGATATGCCCATATGATCAATGGATTTACTGCGTAAGTTTGTTTAGAGTCTTGTTTCTGTTATAACTTATCCTTTTCTGTTGTTTTGAGTACTACAACCAGTACAAATTTTGTTTTATAGACTGGCTCTAACGAAACTTGATATTTTGGATGTCTTTTCTGAAATTAAAGTGGGTGTGTCCTACAAATTAGATGGTGTAAAAATACCTCATTTTCCAGGTAAGCCCCCCTGACTGTAAATTGATCATTAGCTAGTTGATATCTGTGTTAAGGCTCATTGTCTTCTGTTCTTAAATTACTCCTATACTGAAGTCTGGTTAGATGTACAATTCTGCATAGTCATGTGAAATGTTAATTTGAAATGTAAATATAAAATCTGACTTTCTTTTTAGAGTTCTGTTTCAGTAGGAATCCTGCAGTAACTTGAATTGAAGGCATTTGATTGTGTTGTGGGTCAAGATTGTGTTTTTTTTTTTTGTTTGTTTTCTAGGAATAGGATATTGGGAATAGGTGCAACATGGGATAGGATTTATTGAACAGATAAATATCTGTCACTAATAAAGTCTTTAAGATAGTCTCAAATATGCCTCACAGATCCACAACTCACAGCTTAAACCTTGTAGGTAGAAGTTGATCGTTTTCAGTTTAGGGCAGTTAATAAGCTTTTGTCTTGCTTGCTGTTCAAGCCATCTGGAGCTCAGTACTCAAAGCTACTATATTCTCAGCTAAATGTCCTGCTGGTAGCACTTTTTGGTGTGGCCTGTAAAGAGAGAGTGACCATAGGACACACCTAGGTAAAGGAAGTTTTATGTTGACCAATGAAGTAGTCAACAAGGCATTCCAAATTCCAATATGTCAATAAGTATTTGGTGTTTATACCGTGTGTGTATTTGGTTCTTTGTTATCGTTAACAGCTGTGTAATGTAATGGCTCTTTGTTTGACCATATCATTTATGTTAATATATAAAAATCTTGTATTACACATGGTTTGCTCGTTTCATAATAATATAAATAAGATACATCACCGGGGTGTTATTTCTCTCAAACAGACAAGTAAACAGACAAGTTTTGGAGAGTACTTTCCTATATTTTTATAACATACAAAGTGTTCTCTTAATTGGTCTGTTTTTAATGTTAATGATATGAACTGTATTTTTTTTTTGTTTTACTAAATGATCATTTCATGTCTAGCTCCTTAACATCATGATTACAGAGCTATACCATCTTCATATGTATGTAAATCCTGATTAATTACATAGAATTGATGCATATGCATTTGTGTTCATCTGAGAAATTACTTTATAGAAGGTTTTAAAATTAAATCAAACACTGATGTACTTGGATGAATTAAAATAGGATAATGGGAGCATTCCCGCTAATAGTGAAATTGGCACAACAATTGGGTAAAAATTATAAAGCATAATAAAGGAATTTAAATCAAAAGGTTCCTGGTAAATCTGTATGTAAAGCAGAATGTAAAGTAATGCAAGGGACTTGTAGCAAGAATGAAAGACCATTACAAACCAATCTACTTCACATTCTGGTTATGCAAATCTTAATTCAAGAAGCAAAGATACTGCTACCTCATGGAAATTAATCTGTAGATGATTCTATGAAATCGGGGTTGCACAATTTAAATATAATGTTTTAGATTATGATTGAGATGAGATGCATGATTGAAATGTAGGTTCCACTCCAACTCCAACTCCTTAGCATTCACATAGTTTACATTTTTTTTTATATAACCCCAGTGGTCTCGTGTAACACCTAAGAGTAGTACACATTCCACTGGTTCAGAATGACTTAAATGAAGGAATCAAATTTGTACAATCCAAAACTCACAACAGATTTAGAAATGAAAAAGCAAATAAGTTGGTTGCAAGCTATTGCCTATTTTCTGTAGGACACACATGTATTAAGACATGTACATGTCTTTATCCCTTTATCCACAGTCTAATTGTATTCTTAATGCAACTGTTTAGTGTGTATTTATTCTAGTGCTGTGTTCATTTTGTTACTGTTATCACTTCAAAAAATGTTCATAGGTGACTAAAACAGTGTTTAAATCATATAATCAAAAAAATCTCATTGGACTAGATTCAGACTATGCAAAAGTATTGTTTTCTGCATGCTACGTGGGGGGAAAACACCACTTTTTAAATAGCACATTCAAGGTTAGGTTACAAGATTTCTACATTTTGTTTTGATTCCAAGGTATAATATGGTTGTGAGAGTTGCAAACTGTTTACCACAAGCTCCCTTTTTCATTACACTCTAATGTCTTTTTCTTTTTAGCAAATCAAGAAGTTTTAAACAGAGTTGAGGTTGAATATGAAACTCTTCAAGGGTGGCAAAGTGATACATCCAATGCTAGGACATTTGATGATTTGCCTGAAAATGCTAAGAAATATGTTCATTTCATAGAAGCAGCACTGAATGTTAAAAGTAAGTTTGTTTTCTGTCATATACACNAATATAAGCTAAATAACTAAAAACGGTATAGTCTTTATACTATCTGTATATATCTTACAAATTAATAGCCCCTTTTGGTTAGGATCTTCCTTTAGAAAGCCTGAAATGGTAGTGAAAAAAAGCAGGTTTCACCATTAATTTGAAACTTCTGTCTATTTGGAGCAGCAATACATTTAATTCCAGTTGTTCAGTAGTGTGCAAGCCAAAACAATGTAGAACCTATTCCCAAAGTAAGAAAGGCAATTATATACATAATATGCAGTTAATATACTGAAGTTTGTCCTTTTATTTTGTTGCGTGTTTCTCAGAATATCTGTTTTGTGTCTTTGCAGTTAAATGGATTGGAGTTGGAAAATCTAGGGAATCGATGATTCAATGTTTCTGACCAAATGCATGTAATTCCTACATGGACCTCATTTGACAATTGTAGGTTTTGACTTGAAAATGGAAATCTAAGGGAAAAAGCATGGGGACAAAACAACCAAACACTTTTTTCTGGACCTATGTAACTGGGAGATTAAATGTTATTATTCTTGTCTTTACCTGTTCTGTATATGTGTCTGAATCAAAGGAGATATCTCAAATAATCCTATTTCTATATTGGAAACAATTTCACTATTTAGGCAGAGGTTTGTAAATGTTTCTGTATGTTCAGTCTTCTAAATATAAATCAAACATGCTTCATTCAGTTTTCTATTCTGAAAAACTTGAGTTTTGCGTAATAAGACAATGTCACAAGTGCAGTTGCAATTTTAAAATGTCACCTTGTATTATTTTATTTGAGAAAATTAGGAAAACACTTAAAATACAAAAAAAAACAAAAATTGTTGACTTCATGTAACATTCTGTACATTACTCAGGAGAAATCCATTGTGTTAAAGAGAAAAATAAATACCTTATTTTCAAAATGTTAATATGAGGCAGACATATTGTAATGAGCAGTTTTGAATGAGAAGCAATGACAAATAATGATAAATACGCCACTGATTATTTCAGATATCCTACCTTATTTTGTGGTCTGTTATATGGACAAGAACTGGATCTATAGATGACATAATCGTTATCTGAAATTTGTTTGTGAACAAAACCGTTTTTTCAGTTACGCTAAATTCTTAAACCTTGACCAAACTAGTTTAAGCAACAGACGAGCACAGTGCCTTTTTTGGCTAACGTTATCCACAATCAGTCAAGAAAACAAAATGCCTCATAGCAAGCCATTCTGTTTGAAATGTGATCATTTTGTAATTGATACGTGCCAAATCAATTCAAAATATAAGATGACCTACAGTACTGTATATTGCCCTAATGTAAGGCGGTAATGAATTTCACAAATCAAGTACATTTGGTAAAAGAATTAGAAACACAGGTCAAGAAATGATGTTTGTACTGGGTGTTTTCAGCTTAGTATTTAGAAATAAAGATTTTCCTGGCATCCATTTGTATTACATTGTGTCAAAAACCTACTATATTGAATATCACTAATGATATGCATATCATTGCATATGCTAGGAACTTATTACCAGATCTCAGGCTGTGATCGTGTAGTGTTTGTATGTCCCTCTGCTAGCAATGCCCTGCTGTATCCATGCGATTGATTCGGAAGCACAGATTTCTGACAGCAGGACACTAATATCAGAGCTGATTTGTCATTCCTAAATCTCTGTCTAAACTGTTGTACCACTTTTGTAAAGCATCCTGCACCCCCCAACCTGAACATGTTCCTTTTTAAATCCTGTCTGGATAGGATGGACCAAACAGGTTTTGTTTCAATAGACTGCAGTGTATGTATGTTCTGATAGTAAAACTGGATGCATTTCAATATGTCCACATGGAAAGCCTTCATCTCTCCCTTATTTACTAAAGTAATTGGTTATTGCAGTTTGAGATAAGAATACAGTTGGTATATTACTACTGTGTTTCCCCAATAAGACCTACTCCGAAAATAAGCTATATCCTCATTTTTGTAAAACCGTCCACAAGAAGCCTTAGCCAGAAAATAAGCCCTATCCTGTAAATAAGCCCTAGTGAATTTCCCAGTTTGTAAAAAAAAAAAAAAAAGCAGGACTGGGGGGAATGATGGATATAAAAGCAGGACTGGGGGCCATGGTGGGGATAAAAGCAGGACTGTTTATATAAGACCTACCCCAAAAATAAGCCCTATGGTGTTTTTTGGACAAAAAAAGACAGTGTCTTGGGGAAACATGGTATGTCCCTGATGGCAAGCAGCCGATTAAGAATCATGTTTTTCATTTACACTTCTTACTACCTTTATTTTCTCATCTATATGGGAATTGATATTTAAAACTGGCACTGATTGTATTCATGTAGGGAAATTTCTTGGCCTTAGCCTTTTAGGGGCGTTATCTGCTTAAACTTCAACATAACTGGCACTATATATGTGCCAAACGAATAATACCGTGAAATCAACCCTTTCAAACAAATCTAAACTATAACATCCATAAACACCTGCCAAAAGACCAGTTGGCTGCTAAACAAAGTAACATCTACAAGTGTTTTGTTTTTTGGGGGACATTCTTTAGATCTGTGTCTTTTATCTAATGGAGGAATCGGGGGAGAAGAAAAACAAAACAAAAACAGGTTGGGTGCAACATCCCAAACAGTATAATACTATGTGTCCTATATATATATACACAGTACATACAGTATGTTTGGTTCACAAACTCAAGGCTCCTCCTGTAAGCAAGTCTCTCCCTTTCTGTGTTGAATGATATTTATATAGGATGTCTATGGTAAAGACAACCCTTCATTTGAAATGCACTGAAAGTATATTTTCAAATATTTTTAATTTGTGTAAGTGCAACAAAGTACAACAGTATAAATACAAGAAACCGAACATTTCTACACGAAGTGCTCAGCATGTTGAAGCTTCCCAGCAGTAAGTATCAGTGGTATGGTACAGATAACTTTAGGGAGATAAGGTATTTTTGGGCCGGGAGTAGAAACCATGGCATTCCTGTATACTAAAAAGTAGCAAATGCTGAGTGAACAAAATTACCCCAAAACCTGACATAATTTATTGGAAAAAAAAACAGTTCTCATTTTAAGGAATATATATAGTATAATTGTACCCACAACTGAATCAAGTTTTAATGCAGTACTATATGTAAAAGCGGCATAGCAAAATTATTGCTTTTTCTCACAAAATCCCACATAAATTGCTGTATATTAGAATGAAAATGATGAGAAGTCTACTATCTTTAGACGCATACAATTGCGGCTATGAATCCCTACACCGAAGCATGCGTTTCCCTGAATCCAAAAATCACATTTTAGAAATACTGCTGAAAGGAATGGGTGTTAAATGTTTAATGGGTGTTATATCCCTAAATTCGCAACTTATTCATTATCGTGAATCGTCTTTATAACACGATGGTCTGCACTGTTTTCTGGGATTGCCCATTGAACCAGATAACAGGAGAGGAGTGTGTTTATGCAGGGAAGGGATGGAGCATAGAATGGAATGGTTAGGATTAGGCTCCAGGTGAGGATGTTGACCTGCCCTGTACCTGGTGCAATGCTGTGCCATAAACAATATGTTTATATGTCTTTGCGCTTGGATCAGGATCAATTGTTTGAGCATGCCCTAAATTGAGCATGCCCTAAATTGAGCATGCCTTCACTTTACAAATTACCCTACAACACGCAGTTATACTGTGACCGTGTTCAGTTCTGACTTGTACACAAGTCTTTGATCAAACACAGTGCTAATTCTTGCTGAGGCACCCTACACTATAAGATATATATATTTAACTCTGGATCAGCCCTAGAGTTTCTGGACCGGATCCATGTCTCCCCTGTCCTGTACGGAAAAGGCTACATCCTAACCCAATCAAAAGTTATGCATTGAAAACCAATACTGCTGTATTTTAAGTGGATGAGTGAGAAGGCGCCGCCCAGTGGGTGGAAATTCAATTGCACAGAGCCGATAAGGACCTTTTCCTTCTTATTTCTTGATTAGTTGTCTCAAGGTTCATCTTATACAGGTGTATGTTATTCCTGTGTTTTTCTTTGACTTATTCCTTTGACATTCAGCTTGTGGTTGTTGGAATCCTTTAACTATCTTCCTGCAAGTTTAAGGCCACTGGTTATTGAAGGTGGTATGACTAGTATACACTATAGTTTACTGGTCTTGTTGATCCACTTTCTATTGCTCTGTTCACATTTTTGTGCTAGGCTGGTACAAACTGGATGAGATGTTTTCCATTACCATGGATAGGTGTTCAATTACTGCAACAGTGTATGTTAGGTTGCATTTTTGGAAGACTCTTCCAAGTTGTATGGGGTATGTTAGTCCTGCGGCTAACCTTGAGAGCATGATTTTTATGTGCAGCCGTCTCAGAGCATTCCTTACCTTATCGCGAGCTTTGGTATGTCCCCATGGTGTCCTGCAGTGTCCCCCCAATGACTGTCCTTTACTTTAGTCCATAGGAGGACACGGCAAACCCTACTTTGCCCTGAGTTCGAAGTTGTTTTCTTGACATGTTTGTTTACGTAGTTATGCCTTGGTTAGACAAAAACTGGCTCCTATACCGGATGGGAGGGGCATAGCTTAACAGTTACCCCAATTACATTGCCACATTGCCAAAGAACGGCGTCGTTTTCAACTAAAACGCCTCTAGTGGAAAAGGCGCCGTTTCAAGGCAATGTGAACGTTGCCTTTTGAAAATGGCGCCTTAGGAAGGCTTTTCGGCGTCTCACCGCCGTTCTTAAATCAACTTTCCAGTTGGCATACAATTTTTAGAAACATTTTCCGTATGTATGTACGTATGTATGTATGTGCAGGAGGAAGGTATTTTAAAAGTACAGAAATGCTGGCTTCATCCTTTACGTACTATCCAGACTTCCACCTGTCTTGCTTTTAAACAAAACGGTGCAGAGAACTTAAGGTAGGTGTGGCTTTTCCCATATGTACGTAAATTTGCATAATGAAGTCTTCGCAAACTAAGTTAAGCAATTCCATTGTTAAGCAACTCCAACGTTCGGTGAATCTAAAGTCCAGTTCAATGATATTAATTTCAGTTTTCATCTAGAATAAGTTTTGATTTGGGAACACACTTTGCTGAAAATGTTATACTCACTACAGTTACAAAATCAGGAACTGTCACTTCCACTATTTTCGACGACATATGGGCCTCTTAAACTTTCAATTGAGCCCTGGGCCTAAATTTACTAAGCAGGCAGATTGAAAAGTGGGGATGTTGCCCATAGAAACCAATCAGACATTCTCCAGTATGCAAAATTATCAATCTCCCTGCTTAGTAAATTTAGGCCCTGATCTTACCTATGAATGACCAAAAACTGAATTATGTATGTGCAGATTTATCTGCAGTTAAATATTTGAGCATAATCACACAACCCCCTTATTTTTGTTCACACAAAAAGTTAACTGAAATATATGTTACAGAATTTCATACCATTGGAAAGATGACATTGTCAGCTGTTACATAAATGCATTTAAAATATATTCTGCATGCTAAGAGAAACAAGACACCCTCACATAACTGCAAATATAAACAAGGAATGCACATGTGACAAGTATATCCTAGAATACAGCAGTTAAGCAAAGTGCAAGGCCCTAGTCAGAGTTCTCTAGTGACTGGTAATTTTCAGTGTTAAGACTGTAACTATTCAGTTTTTCTTTTAAAAAATACTGTAAATTGTCAACTCTCTCTCTCATCTGAACCAAAATTCTCTCTGGCAGCAGAACCTTCATTTTAACACAGCTATTTAACAGTAACTTAAAAAAAAGTTCTTATTATTTATTATTTATTAACAGGTTTTTCTATAGCGCCATCAGATTACGTAGCGCTTTACCATTTTTACAATCAATAAGACATGACTAGATAGTAACAGACAGCTTACACTATATAAGATAATGTGGATTGATACAGAGGGGTAGGTGCTCTTATTATACAATGTATGGACCAGCCAGGTTGTAATGTAAAAGTGCTCAGTGCTCTGTATGATCCAGTCACACAGCAGGTTTAGTAGCAGAAATTTAGGGTGAATAGTTATAAGAAGAGTAGAACATGTTCATTAGATTGAAGAATATGGTAAGTGTTACGGCACCGGGTGCCACCTCCCAGGGCGCGGAGTCTAACCGGGGCCTTGTCTTCACTAGAGCCCCTAATGGCGGGGATAGGCTGGAGCTGCAAGCAGCAGAGTGCACACAGACAGAGGTACACAGTGTACTACCACATTCAGCAGAGCGCATACAGCAAGGTGTTCCACAGTGTACTATAGCACTTCACAGAGCGCACACAGGCAGAGATATACAGTGTACTACAACACTCAGCAGAGCGCATACAGCAAG
>JABWIB010003234.1:13098-38192 GCA_016617825.1 Platyplectrum ornatum | reverse complement strand
GAGTTTACATTCTCCAGTATGTAAAATGAAACGGAGAGTTTGAATCTGATTGGTTGCTATGGGCAACATCCCCACTTTTCAATCCCCCTGTTTAGTNAATTTAGGCCATTATNTCACTACACNTGACTTCCTTGACTAGTAATTGTAAGTACGGATGGTTCTATGACTGTTTAGCAAACGTGGAATAATGGAGNATTATCATGTATTTCTGTGGATGTTGGATATTGTTATAGAAATGCCCGTATTTATTTTTTTAATCTGAGGTCATCACACTGATTTTGCTGACCATATGATACATTCTCCCTTGCAATGTATTAATACTGATGATGCAATTAAGGCTCCTATTGTCTATTAACACAAGGCTTGCTTAGCTCTGGCATGCAGTAAGAAAAAAGCAACACTGAGTATTATCCAGGTTAGTTTCCTAGGCGCGAATCGTGTGGAAAGTGCCCTTGCACCCCATACTACATTTGCTATTATTATGTCCCTTAAAAAGCGCAACGACANGAAAGTAATTCCTTCTGCCAGATTTTCCTCGAATTTCAATCTGTGATGTGTATAAATACTGCATTATAAGTAACATTAAGATAACCCAGTATTCCAAAACAAGAACAAGTGCTGTCAATGCATAAAATAGTTGCAAGGCTCATTTTGTCACGTTTTGATACATGTGTAAACTTCAAAAAGTCCCTTTTTTTGCCTACTTTCACAGAGGACATGCGCCCAGTTTGATCGTATTTGANACTTGTTCATGACCACTGGCCGACGTTGACCCAGTTCTCCTGTCTCAGGTGCCACCTGTAAGCATGTCGCACAAGCACTTTTGCCCTGGACAGAAATAAATAAATGGAACTCGGGATCCATGGCTTTGTCCATGAGCAGACAATAGTCAGAAAAGGCTGCCCCTCATCTTGCTGAAAGTGCCCGATCAGTCGGTGACATGATATATGGACTTCCTCTGAGTTGGTTTGAGGTAAAAAGTCAATGAGAAATTGCATAGGCTTTTCCAATATTACCCAGGAGCTCCTGGAAGAATGAACAGAAATGTGGGCCTGAAGACGACACGTGTGGATTTTCCGTCTGTAACAGAACTGAGGAGGAAGACTGCTCAATGCAATGTCTGTTGGGGNCGTGGGGTAATGTGCCTGTAAACACTGACACGTTTTTCTTCATCAAATGGCATCCTGTCCATTCATTTCCTTTCACAAAGTCATGTCAATAATAAAAAAAAAGGAATTGGAAAATAAATATAATAAATAACAACTTGTATAAATTACATTACTTAAATAAGCAGTTCGTAATACCAGTTTCTTCCAGACATGTGGTTCCCTGTCCCATAAAGAGGAAGTCTACATAAAAAAAGTTTATATCCATGATGCAGAGGTTAATAAATAATACTAGTCAGTTGTTTTAAGCATTTACCACTCTCATATCAGGTGGGTATTAAATGCATGTACCAGTCATCTGATATAGTGCATATTCTCATTGCTTTAGAAAACACTAGAGGTAACACTGCTTCCTGGGAAATTGTAGCCACTTCATTGGAGTAGGGTGCTCATTCACTTCTTTCCCTTCTAACATAATGTTGGCACAATTTTTGCCACAGTTTAAATATACATATGTGCTTAGAAATATTAAAACAAGACACTGCAAACCCTACTGCTACAAGCAGATTGGTGCATGGAAAATTATTTTTGGGACATTCATGTGTTTGCTGCTTAGCCAGCATGAAATCTATTGTGCTGCATAAATGATCAGTCTCTGCTCCTTTTCTGCATTGGAGATGAACTTGGAAGAAGCGTGGCACAAAATAACACAAAATGCCGCTTCATCAGCAGCAAAGTCATAAAATGGCAACGCAATCAACGATACAGGACAGAGACCTCGCACCTGAGTCCTTGATGGAAAGCCTCTCTGCTCAAGTGAGATTCCCTCATATATGAATGACATGTCACATTTCATGTGTTTCATCCACAGCAAGCTTGGCTTTGCGCATAAAAAGTTCATTAAGAGCTTGAATAGAGAGGTGATACGTTTGTTTTAAAAAGTGAGAAATGTTAGAGCGATCCTTTGTAAAAATTCATATTGCACGGTTTAAAATAAATAACATTAAATAATAATAATAATAATGACAACAATAAAAAGTAAAAAGTAGCATGGTGCTGTGAAATTTAAAGTTGGTGCTCTCACACACTGGTGAAGTGCAACCGAGTGTAATACTGTTATATGCCAAGTACCCTGATTATTCAGTTACTGGTGCCTTGTGCCATCATAGAGGTCAGGAAGGCGTAATACTTTGTGCCTAGTTCCTCATTTATAGTTTTTTGTATGCACATGGCTTTAACTTTGTATGGCACACTCATGCTCTGAGCCCTTGAAACAAGCAGACTCATAATGCTTGTTAAGATATGATTTAAGAGCGAATGTTTTCTCACACCGCTTGCACTTATAGTGCTTAAAGGCAGAGTGCGTCTGCATATGTGCTCGAAGGTTGGATCGATCGGCAAAGGCTTTGCCACAGTGGGCACAACCAAAGGGCTTCTCGCCAGTATGGGAGCGCATGTGGCCTTGTAGAAGCCAGGGGCGACTGAAGGCCTTTCCGCATACATTGCACTTATGTTTCAGGTTGTGCGTGAGGAGGTGCATGGCCAGTGCTGGCATGGAGACATATGTTTTGCCGCAGGTGGGACATTTCCTTGCCATCTTACTGTCCAGGCTCCGGTGAGTTTGCTTGTGCCTGCTAAGGTTCGAGGAAGTGGCATAGGTTTTACCACACTCGCTGCACGTGTGGCGTTGGCTTCCACGGCTTTCATTGCCTCTTCGGGAACGTCCATCTGTGATAAAGAAAGCGTCTATTGAGTAGCTGTCTGTTACTGCAGCTTCCCCACTGAAATATCCAGCAGAAAGGCTAGACTGAGGACTGTCAGGCTCACTGTAATCATCGTGTATTGGTGTGTAGTCCACTTCAGCTTCTTGAAAGTTTTTCCTGTTTTTTTTCTTCTTTCCATCCTGGTAATTAGAAGACTCTATACAATGTGGTACATAACCTATAAACAAAAACATAAAACGCAAATAATGTTTAGCACCCAGTGTAGTTGCATTTAGAGTTTTCAATAAGTGGAGAAATTCAACACGTATCCCCCGAAATGTATCAAGTAGCCCCATCATAGCTCTAGAATCTATCTATACATCATATATTTATATATCAGGTGGAGGGCAGGGGTATGATATGAAATTAAGCCACCCCTTTCCTCTGCACATAAAGGGACATCACCTTACATTGTGCAAGAGAATATCGCTGTTAAATTAATGGCTTTTTGGCTTAGCGGACATTATAAAATGTAAGGGAAACTCTAGTGTCTCTGCCAGGATAATAATATTTAGCACACCTAGTAAGTATCATTGTATTTTTAATAGTTCTAATAGAGAAGGTTGATAAATATTGGAGAATAACACCTGGGCCTAAATTTACTAAACCGCGGGATTGGATGTTGCCCATAGCAATCAGATTCGAGCTCATATTCTCTAGTATGTAAAATAAAACTTAGAGCTTGAATCTTATTGGTTGCTATGGGCAACATCCTCGCATTTTTCATTTTTGCAGTTTAATTAATTTAGGCCCTGCATAATCAAAATGCATTGAAACTGACAAGAGGAACTAACAATACAACAACAACCAAAACATTTAATGAAATAACAAATTACTTATATTTAGATATAATTGATCCCAAATGTTAGGGGCAGAATACTGTCATTAATGGCATCCAATAGTGTTCTCACTGGGAAGGGGGGGGGGAGAGTTTTGGCGTCAGTGGTGGTACTAATGTGTAGAAAAGTTCAAGTACAAGGGAGGCTGCTGTTTCTTGAAATTATAATAATGAAATTTTAGATTATTTTTGTATGTGACTTTGCTTTTAATACTTTATTTTCCAATGCCAAGTATATACAAAGCAAGTGTGTGTGTGTGTGTGTGTGTGTGTGTGTGTGTGAATGTTAGCATTTCCAGTAGTGTCTAGTAATGCTCTTTCTCAGCAGCACTTTTATGACACCTGTTCCCTTTGTCTTCCCAGCTGTGACATTATTTACAGAACTGTTTTGTCGATAAGAGTGATCTATTGATCTGCAAGATGAGCCCTCTCAAGAAAAGCATTGAATGATGATCTCTGTTGAGATTCCGATCACTGCTTGATTGCTTCATATGCAGGATCCATCAAATGAGTACCAACCACGTTTCACACGCCAAGGTCCCTGGTTCCCATTCATAAGTTGCAGGCTGAGAGCAATACTGCAGCACTACATTCTCCTCTACAGGGGAATATTTCAGCACTGGGCAATGTGACCCTTTAGCTTCTTCATCCTTTAAGCCATTAGCGGCCAGTCAATACTCTATTTAATGCAAGCATTAGCTGGGGTCAGGCATTTCAAATGTGCTGTCCGCTCAGTTTTCTCTCTCTAGGTCCAGCACATGTAGCTGACATTGCCTGTAACTCAATCTTTTCCATGTGAATGTATTGATAAACATATCACTTGTTTAATCTAATAGAATTGGTCTTATAACCTTGAATAGGTTAAGACGATTGCTTAACAGACAAATCTAGACTTTACAATGTCAAAATATCATTGTCTTTCATAAGTAATGACATTCTACCATGCTGTGTGTCCATAATATGTCATAAATGTACATCTATTATTGGCAGGATTGGGATCAATTCTCAAGAGTGTGTATATATATATATATATATATATATATATATATATGTGTGTGTGGTTTATTAGTCAGCTAGTAATGCTGAATTCATGGCACCAAGGTGACACTAGGGAACACGTGGACAGGCAATCTTTGCTTGCTGGCCTGCAGCGCAGTGGGTTTCAGAGGATTTTACTCTTCCCAGATCTGCTGCTCCAGCCATAATAGATAAGGATTGCAGATAAGTGAACCAATCTTCTGCGAACAAATCTTGGCTCATGCTGCTTTCATGTATTCAAACGAAGGCATACACTGCAGCTCATTGTCTGCGGGTTCAAATGGCCATCTCTGAATGCTAAACTCCCCTGCTCAATGTTGTGGACCACTGACACATCACAGCACTCCTCCATAAGGGTACTTTTATGAAGATACACTGGTCCTTACAGGACTTTATGAAATGGATGCTGCAATCTATGCTATTCTGCTGTAAACTCATTGGCTGCAGTAATAAACAGACCTCTTATCATAAATATCTCATTGGTAAAGGATCTTGCCCTTTGTGCTTCCCTATATCATTTATTTATAGCTTTATGAGCAGATAACTCATGCAACAGCTATGCTTCTCTATCATGGATCCACTCCATGTGGTTTCTTTATATCTTATATACGTTTATATATGTTTTGCTCTATAATACTGTATGCAGAAGACGCTTTTTGTGTACAGCTTGTTGCGCTGCTGCATATTGTGCCTTGGGCTCCAACACAGAAAATGACACCTATTCTGCTGACAATGTTGTAAAGCACATTCAGAATTCAGCATATCTGTAATAATGCTAATGCCTTCATCGCCAATCCATCTCCCTTTACAATCTGTTGTTTTCCCTCATATAACAGCCACGTCCCTGCCTTCTTTTTGCAGAATGTGCAGTCACATGCTCCAGGTACAAAACCGCTTTCCTCAGCAATATTTCACACCTCTCAAAGCACATAGCAAGGTTATTTTCAAGAACATGACTTTGAGGCAGAACACTTTCCTTCATGCTCCCTTATCTTTGCTGCTGCATCATTAATCCCCAAGGTCCTCGTGACACCTGTTTGAATTAAGACAATGTCCTAGCGAATGTCTAATTTCTATGCTGGATCCCGTAGCATTAATATAAAGAATGGTTATTTGGGGACACGCTGTACATAGTGGCTAGTGCTAGAGAAAGAAACAATGAATTAATCAGATGCCAAGTTTCCGGTCTCTGCCCTAGAAAATAATGTACAGTAACATGTGCTCTTTATATGAACCATAAGGCTGGAGGAATACTCTTATGTAAGCACATTTTTTTTCTTTTATCTACAGGTGAATTATATATATATATATATATATATATATATGTGTGTGTGTGTGTGTGTATATATATATATATATATATATATATATATCTATTCTATAGTGGGGCACATTTCTTATTAGTGATCAAGCTACAGGTTAGCAATACCTGGTGTAAGCAGATTGTGCAGTGCATGGGATAGGAGCAGGATATAGTGGCTTTTGCTGATGAGGGACTATAAGGACAGTGACTGCAACTGCAGTTCAGAAAAAAAAGTGTTTTATATGGTAGTGTAAGAGCTAGATGTGCTTAGCTTGCTAATGTCCTGCCCTGGGACTGCAAGTTACATCCTTGGAGCAGAAGTACAAAGGTATTCTGTAGAGAGTTCACAATAATATGCCCAGGATACCCGACCATTGCTCTCACACACACGACAGACTCCCCCAATCATCCCAATACAGGGTACAGTATAAATAAATCCCTAATGAATGGGAATTTCAGGGAAACATCTTGTTATTTCTCCCAAGGTCTGCTTGACTCAGGATGGTGCCTCTTAAAAGGCTTTAGAGAGAGTCTTTTGGCTGCCGCATGAACAATGATGTCCCCGGAGAAAGCTTAGATCCCCTCCCCCATCCTTTCTGTCCTCCCCTCTGTAAAGCTCTGGCATTCACTCCTCTAAGACATCAAGGGCCTGATAGTACAGGAATTAATACCTTGTTCTCTACAAGCAAAGCGTCACAAATGAAAGCAAAAAGCAGCCTATTTATTTTCTCTTTCCTCCTACAGGTGACATGGTGAGATGTGACACTACTGCCATCTCCCAAATCACCTGTTTTGTGCTGACATTGACTATACAGAGGAGGCTGCGTGTTAACTTTTCCATACTTTGCCCTTTAATTGCATTGTGTATACAAATGAGTGTTTATTATTGTGTCCTATAGCTGGATCTTCCCCTGCTCCTATGCACCACTAATCCCAGTGGCTCCTGGAATCCTACACGTTAGGGTTAATAATGAAGCATCCTTGCCCTAGCAGTAACATATTCCACAAGTCAGCAAGACACAAAAGGTTCTCTTCCAGCAGCCCGTCCAGCATATACAATATACAGATAGCAGCCAAATTCTTACATCAGTAGTACACACCTCAAACAAGTCAAGAGTTTACGAAAATGATGTGTAGCCTATGCCAAACCTGAGATTAGCGTGTCAATGTATCAGTCTACGGCATGCCTCAAAACAAGTAACCATCCACCATGGGTAAATAATATGCCAACTCACCGTTATCAGTAACAGGGACCCCTAAGCTTCCCACACTGCTGGTGAGCGACTTCCCCAGGACACAGGGATCTTCAAAGTGGTGGTAATTTGATGCGGAGAAGTCATCTAATTTTATCTTCTTGACGAGGAAAGAGCGTGGCATGGTGAGCTCTACAAGGGTCTCCTTTTGTTGTGTGACAGCCTTTTAAGAGAAAGGGGACCTTGCCTCACATTCAGCACTGGACAGCTCCGACTTTCTGCAGTGTGCTGAGAGAGTGAGAGAAAGAAGATGAAGGGAGGGGGGAATCTGGCAGCAATAGCTGAGCTCAGCACTCATGCTGTCTTTATATGGGACGCAGGCCTGAGATCAGGTGGTGCTTTGCAATGGAGCTGTTTAGCTCCCTAATCCATCAAATGTCCCCCAGGACAATCATCACATTACCAGTGAACCGGCTGTGCAGACATAGAGAAAGAGACTGCCTCCTGCCTACTTACTTATAGACAATGCAGGGGAAGCAAGTAATGCAGAGCAGCATGGCTGGAAAGAAAAGGAAAGCTATTTTATCTGACTACGCGACATGCTTGCACCCGGTAACTTACTTGTGGCATGTCCAACATGTAGGGATCAGTGGAAAACTTTCAATGCACCAACAATGCATTGTGATATATCCTCTGCGGCTGTGACTTCTCATAGAATGCAAGAGGCTCTTAGAGAGGGGATAATAGGACGTGAAGTGATGTTGATGTTGTGTGACTTAACCCTGGCAATTGTATTTTTTGTCTGATTTCTGCATTCCTTGCTAAAGATCAGTCAGCATAAATACAACACGTGGAGAGGTGAGAAGGGGAGACAGGCACTAAAGAATAGGAAGACTGGCATTGTGTAGATGAACTCTGATTCCTTTGTCTTGATGCAACCAGTGTGTTTTAACAGCCTGCGAATCATACAGGGAAAGTCCATATGGTGACGGGGGAGGGGGAGGGAGCATCTCAATATCCCACATCCACTAAGGTGGGCAATAAACAGTGACCCTTACAATTCTGCAACAAAAGAAGAGAGCCTCTCCATCTCTATATTATACAAAGGGGACAATAGTATAGCTGGCAACTTAGGTCTGGTCCTGTCTATCATAGCACAGACAATGTAACATCTCCCATTCACAATTATGTATACACACATATCAGTATACACACACACTTTATAACACCTGTGTAAATAGATAGATGTGTGTTTTTATTTTTTATTTATTGCACATTATTTACATCAAATCATTTATTGTCACATATTTCCCTAATTTAGCATAGTAGGTCAGGAGGGGGGCTTTTTGACTAGATGAGAAATTAGGTCACAGGATGAGAGTTTTATACAGTACTGTACTGTATGAGATTATTTCATGTATCCTATCTAAAGCAAAAATGTGTATGCTATGACAAACATACCACTCAGCCAATCAATGGACAATAAGAATTACCCAAATGAGATAACAGGGTAATAATCTTCAAAAGATATACTTTACAGATGTACTCAAAATAAACATGCATTGTAATATAAACTACTGACTTGGCCTAATATATATATATATATATATATATATATATATATATATATACACAGTGTATGTGTGTGTATATATATACATATATACATAACAGGATTACATAGAATGACCTATGAGCAAGTAAGTCTTATGGAAATCATTTCCTATCTACATAAGTGTTTGGGCAACAGGCTGACTTCAAAGGAAAAGTCATTAAGCCTTGATGTGTTTGTGCATTCATACAACATTTTATCTGATGCCTTTACTTTGTAATAATCCATAAAATGTCGCTTTATCTGATGGTCTGCACACCCATCCCACAAGTCTGCAATTTGACTGCTGAAATCTCTGAAATGGAAATGTGCATTTCAGTACAGTGCATGCAGTTCCTGGGCAGCCATTTGTTGGTTTCAGGCGCTGTGGATGTAGGTCAGGGATAGGAATGATAAACTAATTCACCGTCAATGATGCACACGTTAAATGCTCAATCTCTTGTCTGCAAGGTTGTGCACTTTATCTGTAAAACACCTCCTTTCTTCTCTTACACGAAGCACTGAAGGTTCATTCCGCTGGCAGGATCCTTCACTCTCTGTCAGTATGTGCGTGTGCTCGGGAATATTTCATTTCTTGCAGGCATTAGCAAGATAGGATATTACTCACGCCCTAGTTGTGAAGGGTTTGCCAGCCCATAGTCCTGTGCACACTCTGCCTCCCTCTCGCTGTCTCCTAACAAGCTGGCATGTTATAATAAGTGAGGTAATTAAGTCCTTGGGTCTCAGGAAAAAAAAATAGCCATGATGGGAAAAAACACAGCAAACTGGAGACCCTTTTAGAGACATGTGGGTGAGATAATGCCGGATAATAACCCGCAATCATCAGCACTAAGCTGGGCTAATAATGTTCACTGAGTATTTCTTCACCCATCAAAAAAAGAGAGAAGAACTAACCATTGTGCCTGGGTTTACCCCTTTACAAGCAGCTTGGGTGATACATAAATGTGTCTCCAGCCAGCTGTATGGAAATAATTCCTCTTGTTCTATCAGGTGTTATTTAGTCTGATACTAGAATCCCTCCATTGCATGTCAGGAAGACAGCAGAACTTTGTCTCATGTATGTACACTACATTATGAGGAATTGTTGCATACATCCCAACTGCACAGGTTGAGTAGTATAGTTCCTATTTGTAGGAACATTTTTGAATTGTAGCAGAATATAGCATTGATGTATCGTTCACTGTCACCTTACATAGCACAACAGCATTGTATAAGTGCAAAGGTGTTATGGGACTGTCCAGGACATCAGGAGGTGTGGACATACACCCTAATGACATGTGCTCTCACTGACCATATTGACCCCATATTTTGAGGATGGATTTCTGTAACTGGGTTGTACCCGACCCCCTTTGTCTGCTGAAGACAGATTACACTACAGCACCAGAGCCTAATATTATGTAATTGGTTATAGTGTTAGTTGTTAAAGTCCATAATGAATTAGTCTTAGACATCAAAATACTGTTTGAAGAATGTGTTCCAGTGATCATTTCTTGGTTCTGTGATATGCAATCTATTATGAGGTTTGACACCACAGAGGCTGGAGGTCATCCTCTACCAAAATCTCTGTCTTTGCAATGAGTGGCCCCATAGTTCAGGAACCCTGTTCCTATTTACTATATCCTTCAAGCTGCTAATCTGTCCCTATGTTCTTAACCATACTGCTTGCCTTGTGCTTCTATCCATCGTATCGTGATCCTGTTCCTCCTCGTGATCCTGTGGGATAGTCTATAGAACCAGGGCATGTTACACCCTGTATATTTGTCAGACATAATAGTGTTATACCAGTGTTCTCCAGACTATTACCTAACTGGCAGATGTTACAGCTCAGTATTTACTGTGTCTTTGGACATCTGTTGCACATCATCAAATAGCCCCTAAATAATGAATTTCACATTGATGTTATAAAATGAAGTGCCTGCCAATGTACCTCAATGAGACAATGCTCATACATATTGTCCTGGGATAGGATATAAGGATGGTATCTGGTTACAAATGTTTACAGAGTTACATGTTAGTAAATTATAATAAAGCAAAATGAACAGCACAGAGTGTCCCCTCCCCCCCTTTCCTTGGATTTTTAAGTCAGCTGGAAGAGGAATACAGGAGTCCTGAAGTAAGAAAAAACTAAATATATGAAGGGCAATCTACAATTTTTTCTGTAACTTGTAGAGCAGCCAAGGAAACTGGGACTGATTGTATGGATAGTTTTCCGCATGGTGTCATCACGTGAATTCATCTGTGTGTACGGATAGATCTGATAGGTGGGGTTAGCATTTACATTGGACCCTCTGCGGAGCAATGCATGCATAGAACTTAAGGTGGGGTTCTGAACACCGTTTTTCGGCCCATGAGACAGGAGTACCGAGGAGGTGCATTGAAAAGTAGGTTAGGTCTTAGGTTTTTTTATTTTTTCATTAACTTTAACAATACCCAACGAATTGTAAGGGAGTGGTAGATTTTGCAATTATGTGTAGTGTGAGGCCCACACCCCAAAATGTATTTGAATATGTTTATTGAACATGAAGCTGAAGCAGAAGGAATAAGCAGTAAAATTGCAACTAGTACACCGCAAGAATAAAGAATGATCACACTATATAAAAACCACAAAGTCACTTGTATTGCACAGCCTAGTGGAAACAATGTTCTAAAATGAGCAATCGCTGTCATTCAATTAACTGCTTAATACTGCGCAGCTGAGAATCACCAGCGTAGCGTGCCCCTTAGAGATGCTACATTTCAGGAGCAGCTGTGACTGCAAAATATTTCCATTCTTGTTATGTACCCCTACTAGAGGTAAGGCATCTGTTTTTCCTGGACCATGGGTTCCAGGCGCAAAAAAAAAATCTAAATGTGCTCCCTGGTTCTTATAAATCACAAGACACTCATTATGTATGACACAGAATGCAGGAACCTGGTCCTAGACTACATATGGAAGACAGGGCCATTAAGCAGACCTGAGAGGAACTTCCTGCTCCCTACAAGAAACATAAGCAAAATAAGAAGGCCCTTCTGCTGGTGTCTCTTACAAGGTTTCTTCCTCTTCCACATCTGCTGCAGATTATTGACCCAGTTTTACAAACACAGATATATGTAAAAGCCAAATCCCCAAGGGCGCTGCCTGCATAAATGTACTGTACAGAGCATTAAATCTGTACAAAGGAAAACTTTTCCAGCGGATGCAGTATGTTTCAAGCACATTTGTTGGCGTGGACTGTGTAAGATGTTACATATGTACCATGAACAGGATCATCTCCGTTATATCAGAATATTTTAATAGTTTGCACATAAATTACCTATGGGGATTTCCTGCGGCTGCTACTACTGTACATGCCTTGTCATTACTCATAGAAGGAGAGCATCAGCCTCAGCTCCCCTCATCTCTCTGCACGCAAACCTCTCAGCAGATCTGAAAACTGCTTTCATCCTGTTTACTTATTATTTATTGAGAAGGCTTTATCTAGACAAAACACTTTAGTAAAAAAAAAAGTTTTAACTAAAGGTTGCAGGTTTATAGATTATTTGGAGGCCAATGGAGTAAAAAATAGGATGATATGTCATATATATATATATATATATATATATATATATATATATATATATATATATATATATAAAAATATCATCCTTGTGTATTGGTGGAATTGTTTGCTGACTCTTGTTATCTTCAGCGTCTACCAAATGAAGAGCTGCAACTAATTAATGGGATGAAACCATGTTCTTAGAGACCAGAGCCCGATCACCCGGTAGGCAACCTATGCAGGCACCTAGGGCCTGGCGCGGCCCCCGGGCCTACTTTGGCTGCCTAACATGGTGATCCGGCAACAGCACAGCGGTCACGTCAGCCACATTCATAGACCGGAGCACACCACATAGGAAGGAAACAGGTAAGACTGGGGACTGTTTATTTTACAGGAAGGGGGGGTGTCATTATTATACAGGGATGGCAGACTGGGGTGTCATTATTATACTGGGGGGCAGACTGGGGTGTCATTATTTTACAGGGGGGCAGACTGTGGGGGTCTCTTTCTTATACAGGGGGACAGACTGTAGGGGTTTTCTTATACGAGGGGGGGCAGACTGGGGTGTCACTCTTGTACAGGGGGCAGACTGGGGTATCATTATTATACTGGGGGGAAGACTGAGGTGTCATTATTATATAGGGGGAACAGACTGGGGTGTCATTATTATAAAGGGGTGGCAGACTGGGGTGTCATTATTATTATTACCACCCCCCAGCTGTGCACCTCCACCCCTCTTCCACAAATTATTGTAAAACAAAAAAAATTATATTGAAGAAAAAAAAGGGACTAGGGCCTACATTTACTAAACAGGGAGATTGCAGGGAGATTGAAAAGAGATTGCAGGGAGATTGGGGATGTTGCCCATAGCAACCAATCAGATTCAAGCTCTCGGTTTCATTTTATGAGCTTGAATCTGATTGGTTGCTATGGGCAACATCCCCCACATTTCAATCTGCCTGCAATCTCCCTATTAAATTTAGGCCTAAGGAAGAGACCATTAGAAACAATTCATTTCACCAAGAATTTCTGATTCTTGCATTGCTGCCCCAGAGTGAGAAGCAACTTCATCTAAAATGTCTAAATCCACAACTGATCAATATCCCCGATGCAATATGAAAAGTGCATGTTATTAATAAATCCCATTCAAGAAAAATACTGGCTGGTTTTGCTTCATGCACATAAACATTGAACAGCGTTAGTTAGTTAGTTAGTTAGTTAGTTAGTTAGTTAGTTGTGCTACAGAAATTACTTCTTACTATTTGGCTTATTGAACCCAGATCTGACAAAACACACACACACAAATAGTTTCCTACTTTCTTTTGCAAAAAAGGAGACAGAAGTACGAAGTCCGAAGTATGAAGACAGAGCTTGTCTACAAATAGATCCTAAGGGATATGGGGAATAGATATGGAGAGGAGTGTTACTAAAAGGTAGTGGTGGGGAGCAGGGAGACCCTTGAGGGTGGAGGGCCCTGTGCCCAGAGGGAGGAGGCCAGAGGCACCCATGATTGAGTGGAACGACTGTGTATCTGTAAACTGAAGCCAATTAAACCATGGGACTATGAATTCAGTGGTGTGGTCCTGGTTGGACATAGTCATATAAAAACTGTTCTAGAGATCCATTCCCTTAGGGATCGGGAGGCCTAATGTATTAGAATAACTGCCTTGATCATGTTATTATGGCACAATATTTTTGTATCGGCATAATAATATGTCTATTGGGTTTAGTGGCCATTTCTTTAACGTTGAAGCAAAAAAGACACAGTTCCGAATGGGTCTCCATCCGGAACGGCATCTCCAGCAGGATCAGCACTATGCAACAAAAGCTTTTAGGTATATGAGAAAGGTGGGGTATCACAGTTCACGTCTGCATAGAGCTGTGAGTTCAGCGCCTTGCAGGTTTGCTGATGCCGAGTAACATCACAGAACAGCTTTCAGAGACTGCACAGTTAAGATCACTCTCATCATTACAGCCACTATTTATTCCCTCCAGCTCTGATACGCTGAGTATCTCATTCACATGGTTAGCCTGGGTTTTTGTCTCCAGCGTTCCTTATGCAATTTCTCTGAAGATTCCTTGTATGTCTCCTTGAATACCTGAATGAGGCGCAGCTACCGCCGGTGAAGCCGGGGCCCATGTGGTTCCAGGGACTTATGTGGCTCCCGAGGCCTGCACATGTTATAGATGTCTCCCGGAAGGTCAGGGATCCTGTCCCTGTAACGATCTTCTCAGGCGACCGGCTGTCATGTCTGTGACATGAGCAGTGACTGTGTGAGGGGGTAGGCATGTGCTGCTGGCTGCAAATCTGCCCAGATCTGCCTCCCCACCTGAAGACTCTGTATAGGTAATGCTACAGTTTCTGTAATCTGGATTCCATCGAATCAATACAGAGTCCACTCTATAGCTAGGGGCGTAACTACATAAGGCTGGCCCCCATAACAAACCTTTCAACGGGACCCACTTTATTTCACAAAATATTTTTTACATATTCGGTGAACACCATTCGGAGCTTCGGTGAACACCTGCCCACTGTTTAGACCCTGAGGTCTGGTTTGAGGCCTACACTCCATCAGGACCCTGTTTGTAAAATATTCTGGCCATGGAGCAGGGTAAGCTGTATTCACTAGAGTGAATCTGTTGGGTCTCTGAAAGAGTGAATGAAGGAGAGCAATAAGATGATCATATAAGATACAAGACCTCACTGCCCGCACTGAAGTCATTCAGTCTACTTCCTCTTCAACTCCGGGTCCAGGCTCCACCGTAATAGTTGAATTAAAAAGCTTGCATATTGATAACGAGGCTGCTATAACTCAAAGAGGACTGATAGATGCAAAGCAACGGTAACATGTACAGGAAGTATAATACTCCAGGTGCACATGCTTACAGCAAGAGCATCAAAGTGCAGCAGACATTTACTTAGTGCTTACTCACAGTGCAAACAGACTAAGGAGCGGTAGTGAACGCCCCCAGTCCTCCCCTCCAGTTCCGTACCTTGATTATAAGATTACATCTGGTGCACACATGCGCAGATGTCACAGTTCTGGCTGAGTGGAATAGAAACAGTTAATCAAGTAAGACACATTAAACCCAAGTATCTCAGTGTGAGACAAACAGTTTTCATCACAAAAGGTAAGTAATTTTTGTATAGATTTTTCAAGTTTATATGTGTATTTATTTATTTATTTATTAACCATTTTTATATCTAGTTATTAGAAATACACAGTCAACAGTGCTCCAGTCAGCGCTCCCCTATAGAAATATGACCCACCACGTCACACCCTGAGAGGTCACAAGGACCTCAAAGTAAATAACCACTGAAAAAACTATAGGGAAATAGCGCTAAACTGCAAGTATAGTTATAGGAAACGATTGTAACATCCCTTTAAGATATTAATGAACGAGTCTTTAAATCGATTTCAAATCAGACGGATGAGACACTGATTTGAAATCGATTTAAAGACTCGTTCATTTTTATGTCTAAGTTGATTATTTTATTAGAAAAATCTTTTAACATATATGAAAAACTGACATTTTGTTTACTATACATAATTTGTGTAAAAAAAAAATGTATCAACCATTATTTCAATATAATTGTGTTTGCAATCTAAAGCACATAAGAAATTTACAAGAAAGCATTCTTGTGACCGCTTTAATTAACAACATACAATACAGACTATATTCTATTCATAGAATACATGAGCATCTTAATAAAACAATATGATTGCTTTATCCTCACAAATGAACTCATGTACACCATAAATCATTTACCTTCACAATAATTAACTTTCTCATACCCATTTATATTAAAACTTCACATCATCAATTACATTTATTAGCCTCTGGATACCTATTTATATATACAAAACCCAGATTTGCATACATGGGGTGTGCCCATGTATGAGTTAGGCTTGATGGCCGGGGGAAGGGACGTATTTATATTTTACTGTATGGTCAGTCTACCAGACTTTCTGCATGACTCTACACTACACAGTGATGCATGTGTAAAACGTAAGGTTGGGTTCACATGTAAGTGGCCATATTCCCATGCATGAAAGTGGTCTGCCGGAGGCATTTAGCATGGAATAATCATGCTATACCATGATCAGGCCCTAAATATCACATTGGGTTACTTTTATTGATATATTTATTTTTATTTCTACATCATTAAATCCATGTAACTTGTTTTTTCTATTTACTTTATGAGAGACATAATGTCAGTGAGAGGAATTTCGGGTTTCCGTGAAAACTCACTTTTATTTATTTGAGTTACAAAATTAATAGAACATATAGTCAAGACATTGCTAAGGTTAGAAATAATTTAGATAATTTTATCATTTGAAATAATCGTTTTGTCCTTCAAACTTTCACCCTACGCTTCCTGAAGCATCTTCCACATCTTGGATTGGCATGATGGGCACTTCATACCATGTTGTCAAATTGCCTCCGCAGTGGGGTTGAGATTTGGTGAATACTTTGTCTGTCAATAACACTTTTTTTCAATCATCCTCTGTCCAATGTCTGCAGTCCCATAAATGTGATGCTCCAGATACTCAACTAGTTCAAAGAAGGCCAGTTTTTTAAGCTTCTCTATTGAACAAACCCATTTCAGCTGTGCTAACATAATTGCAAAAGGGTTTTGCACAATTTGCAAACCCAATGTACCATTAGAACACTGGAGTGATGGCTACTGGAAATGGGCCTCTATAGATTTATGTAGATATTCCATTAAAAAACAGACGTTTGCAGTTAGTAAGGTGATTTACCACATTAACACCATATAGGGGTATATTTACTAAGCAGGGAGATTGCAGTGAAATTCGAATTTGGGGAAGTTGCCCATGGCAACCAATCAGATTTGAGCTCTCAGTTTCATTTTACACTCTGGAGAATGTGAACTCAAATCTGATTGGTTGCCATGGGCAACTTCCCCAAATTTGAATTTCACTGCAATCTCCCTGCTTAGTAAATATACCCCATAAAGTGATTAATGTTATCTTTTTTTTTTAAAGTCTGCTTTTCTTTAAAAAATAAGGACATTTCTTTTTTTAAAACCAAAAAAGAGTAGACGAGATTGGATTTAGTAGATGAACATAAGAGAGAATAATAATAATTAATACAATGAAATATGATATATATTAAATACTGTTAGATTACGAATATATTGATTAATGTATTAATCAACTAACAGACTAATGGGGTATTCATCATTATATATAGAAGCGGTCTTTCCCCTTTAAATACATTTTTGCCTTAACCATGAGATATTTCTCATAGCTCAGAAGAAAAAACTTGCACCTGGACAAGGCGGAGCAAGACTAGCAAGTCACAAACTCAGGAACAAAACTATGCTTTGGTGGGTTTTCAGTACTTGTTATACATGTGGGGTATATTATGGGTCTTGGAGGAACACTATTTTAAATACTTATGGGGTTTATCAGAGCTTTGTGAATGGATCATACTATAATATTTGCTTTATATTATGAATTGGGAATGGCACAGTATATAAAGTATTACATGTGGAATATATTATAGGTCTTGAAATGGCATACTAGATACAACTAGTAGTGTGACTTTCCCTGACTCTAATAATCCTGTTTGTGGGTATATTAGAGTTCTGAGTGTGGCACAACAATAGTTAAATAAATCACTTACCTGACAGATGATGCATGTCCTGACTGGATAACACAACCTGCAGAGCCATGCGCTGTGTGACTCACTCACTCACACACAGCTCTTCTGTAAAGGCTGGAAGGTATAGCAGTTCCATTTTCTGCTGCTACTCACAGGGTTGTTAAGCTTTGTGCAGATATCCATGTTTTTTCTTGTTTTTTCTTGTTTTCTGGGATACTGGCATGAATAGACAATGCATTACTGTTATACTGTTATAACAGTTTTCTTATGATCTCTTGCTGCATAGTCGTTCACCTCCCTTTCATCTTCTTCTGGGTCGTGCTCTCAGTTTAGAAAAAAAAAATATTGATAAGAGGGCACGTAGGGCTAGAGTCCCTTTAGGGTCCCCTGTGTGCACTATAAAAATGGTTCATTGCAAATACTCTGCATTATGTAGGGGTATTCATTCTGAGAATCAGTTTCACCTACCAGAGATGGTTCTATGCCTGGTGCACGTGTGCTGCTTGTTATACTGAAACTCGGCCCTCTGAGTTCAGGATGTCATACATTACCAGCATCTGGTTTATGACTTAGGTTTGTTACAGAGGTTGGTCATGGTGGACGAATGATGAACAATTTTGTAGGATGCAATTAGAAATATTCTTTCTAATTTTTTTATACACGTTGCATCAATATAGTATGTTACTTGTACATACAGTTACCTGTACATACAATATTGTTACACATAAGCTATACCTAACTAAGCAGGGAGATTGAAAACTGGGATGTTGCCCATAGCAACTATCATCCATCTAGTTACAATGTGTACAAATATTTAATTTTGCTGAATAAAAACTAAAAAAAAACAAAAGTACCCAAAAGCCTTCCCTCTGACATTTGTCAGAATATAGGCATCATGGCATGTCACGAAATGATCCAGAAAAGGCATAAAAAACACATCACATAAAGGGAGTGAAATGGTTGCGGTTGGTGTAAAGGTTTGCCCTCCTCTTATATGGTCTCAATGCAATATGAGTGCAATCTATAGCTCGCAAGACATACAGGAATCCTGAGCCTATAGAAGTCAATCTTAAGGTCGCTCAACGGTGCCTCTTCGCTGGGGAAACAGATACATGTATACGATAATATTTTCAGCTCACCTAAAGTACCTGTAAAAGGTCGCCAAGCAAGCACCCTTTTGGACACAGACTGGGCAGAGCCAGTGGCCAGAAAGTAAATGGCACACATGAATTTGTACACCCCAGACACTTCTTGGAACCATGTCAGGTTTAAAATCCATCTTCATCTGCTTATAAAGGCTCAGTAGACAGGGAGTCCAGGTCCAAGCGCATGCCAAAACTTCTCACCATCCTCTGTCCATCCTCCTCCTCCACTCCACAAACATTCTCATGATGCAGCAACCCATGAAAGCCATGAATTTGACACATTACCTGCTAGCGCACACTGCATCAATTATATAGGTCTCGTCACTAGTATATGCACAATGGATAGTGATTTGTGCCAAATCGCTTCAGAAAAGCACCTCTTTAGTATTTGGTGATTTGACATCAAATTGGTTGCGATTTGACTAGACTAGAAAATCCTTAAAGGTACACGTTGGCCATGTTAGAAATCACCATTGTAATAAATATAAGTGACTTTCTGGACTTATTACTAAAATTAAAGTTAAAGGCCTGGAACCAAAATTAAGAATAATCACCCTCTCATCGACTACCTGCATGGAATAGTTTTCTTGGGTATTATACTTCCCTTGCACACACAGATCATCCAAGTTCAGAGTCCTACCTGTATAATATTGGGCATGTGCATAATGCAGAATTGCAGGTAAGGGCTTGGCCAAGTCCTTACTGAACAATCTACAGATTGCAGCTGATCCAGCTGTAGTCACAATACTCGACTTCCGCATGCACTCATCCTGACCGCTTGCAAAAATAGAATTTGCTTTCTTATAAAAATATTTAACCCTCTACATGCCGGTTCTTCTACAGTATAATGACTTAACCTACCCCACAAAAAATCCACATTATAGTCACCCGACTGAAATGGGCCAATGTCAGATTGTTAGAAAATAATGACCAGCATGTTGCTCAGTGAGGGGCTGGAATAAATAATCAGCTGAGCAGGTGCTGGTAATCAGACAAACAAATAAAATCACAAGAATGCAGCAACCCATAGGGGAGAACCAATAAACTGCTTCTCCTTGTGATATAGGACTGTGACCTAACATATAGTAATCCAGTTTTGATTAACAAATTTGTCCAGAAAAAGAACAGCTAATTTGGGATTCTTCATATAAAAAACCTGCAAGTGGCAAAATATTACAATATTCTTGTGCAGTGTATAGAGGTATGTAAGAAACAGCTGAGGGAGATGTTTGAAGTATTCTTGTCATAAGATGATTAGAACAAGATAAATCTATTACAGATCCCAAGGTCTAGATTGACTTCCTAGCTATGCCGGGTAACAAGGCAAACCTGCCATGATTCCTCTCATCTCGTCTCATTGTAAATGGTTTCCTGCAGGCAATGCAATGCAAGTCTCTGATTGATTCCAAGGAGAAGACAAGTTCAAGCATCAAAAACTGGATACACAGCAGCTGCAGGCAAACAATGGAAAAATAGATAGAGTCTATATGCAGCTAGTAATTTGTATTTAGAGGTAGGCAATTTATTTATACTCTGACAATACTTACATGATGATTCTCAATATCTTAAAATTCAAATGAAAAATATATGATCTACACCAGTGTTAACTATGTTTTTTTTATAATAATGACTCACATGGGGACCAAGCTACATGGAACTTTAACAAATAATATTGCTTTATGGCCTCACAATGGACCAGTTCACAGTGTCACTCAGGACATCCTTATATTCTAACAATAAATTAATGATATTGTGTGGGGGATAAATATTAAACATGGAGATTTGTCTTTTCAAGGGACCAGAACTTCTTATCTGTCTCCAAGAAGTGCAGAATATAGAATATCATGCCTCAGAGGAGTTATCAGACATAAGTGCCTGGAGACTGCAGTGCTTCCTTGTGTTATAGTGGTATATATAATATAATACTATTGATATGCGGGTTTATGCTGCACTGCTTACATGGTGGACGTGGACAGGTATTTATAATTGGTTAGAAAGACCAATGGCAATTTTGCCAGAAAAGAGCCCAGGGAATAAGCGACCAGTAAATGTGGCAGCCCATTAGCCTCTGACCAATGGGCTCCTCATGGAAACACTGCTGGGGACGAAAGGAATGTTTTCAATCAGTGTGGACAACCAGGTCACATAAGAAGAGACTGTCCCTGTCTTTTACACGATGGTACCCCTGGATTCAAAATACCCATTGATGTATTAGACTATCTTATTAAATATGTGAACGCCAAGCTATTATTGATTTGAGGGGTGATTTATCCCTTATCACAGAGGCTATCCTGCCCAAGCAAGTGTAAATGGTGCCAGCGAAGTACTCTGCATTCATGGTCCACAGAAAACTTATCCAGGTTGCAAGTGAGCCAGCAGAAAGAGACGCATGTGTTAAGTGGGGTCAAAGCCATGTCTCCAGGGCCCTACCTTGTATAGAGGGTAGAGTGGAAACCAAGAATAGTCCTAGCAGAGGGAACCTCTGCGTTATTTGTCTCAAATGAATGCAGATAAGCTACACCCAAACCAAAAGTTCTGTAAATTTTCCCCAGGAGAAATCACCCCGCTTGACGGTGCAAACATTCCACGAAAACAAATGCTTTAGTTTAAAGATTGTTGTCTACCGTGTCAGAGTGCACTTCTTTAGTAGAGCATGAGATAAGTACACCTGAAGGAGTGGTCATAAACCGCATTGCATCGCTGAGGCACGATGGAACATGGTCATCTTGGGGTCATTGAAGAGCCCAGAAGTAACTTGTCGAATCCTATTGTGTTGGTACCCAGCTTTAGGCAGCTGAATCAGGTTTCCAGGTTGACACTTGACCTACTAACACAAATGGACAAGCTAGTAGGCAAGTAGGTGGTATCTTACAACCATGGATTTCACAACGTAATATTGGCAACTACCAAGTCTACCCCTGATGGCCTATATAGATATAAGATGCTCCCTTTTGGCCTTCATGGGACATCAGGGATGTTTCAGCATGCAATGAATTGCCTATTGAGGCCACATACGCTAAAGCGTATCTCAATGATATTTTCATTTATACAGAAAAGTAAAGTAAAGCCCTGGTTGAAGAAAGTCAAAGGCAATTCAATTCTGACCAAGACCCTCACCCAAGAAGCATATGAGGACTTTTCTTGGATGGGATGGCTAATGCCACTGTTTCATTCCAATTTCATCCAGAGCATTATCCCTGACAAACCCTGAATAAGGCTCAGCCAGAAAAGTTTCTCTGGACCAAAACAATGGGAGCAGACTTGAAGGATATGAGGCCAGCTCTGTACTCCAAACCAGTTCGCCAGGAACCGGATTTCCAGAGATCCTTTATCCAGAAGCCACAACAGGCCTGGGTGCTGTGTTATCACAAAAACTGTTCCTCTACTTAAGTAGAAAAATGCTGCCAAGGGAGACAATGCTATAGTTAGGTTGGAGTGTTTAGCAATTAAGTGGGCAGTTGAAGCCCTGAATTATTATCATGTGGGAAGATCAGGACGAACTGAATTCACCTAAAAAAAAAGGCAGACCCCAGGGTAACACTTTGGTTCTTGACACTTGAACAGTACAAGTTTGTCCTAAAAATATGGGTGGTAATCTCGTCTACAATCTGCAGCTTAGCTGGATACAGCAGATTGAAGCGCCTGCGTTGTGTATATAGTGTATGGCAGACAGCCTTAAATTCTTTGCATTTATGGAAAATGCGAAAAATCCCAAAACAGCAAAATTTTATCACCCCCGGTCTGGGCCTGGAATTCTCCACATTTTTCCCTGGGCCCAATCTATGGGCTCTCTCGATTTGAGGGGGACCAGAATCTAGGGGAATGGATAAGGCTTCATGGAGGGCAACTGGAAAATTCCTTTAATACCTGACCTTTAATAGATTCAGGAATTCCCACAAATCTCAAATTATTACTACTGTGTCTATTTTCTAACTCATGAACTTTCTTAGATAAGACCTGAATTGTTCTGGACTGTGAGTCAATATTGTCGATTATTAAACGCCGGGACCAGGGTGTTCAAGAAGGGTATCACCACTCAGATGACAGGCAGGACAGGCACCCGGTAGCCAGAGAACACCAGGCAAATGTTACAGCAAGTGAAGGTAAGTATCCATGGGGGACGGGATAGCCGGAGCAGACAGGCTCTTAGAGCAAGCACCAATGGATCCTCAAGGCATTATAAAGCCAGTGCAAATATGATACTAGTCACATAGAAATGTGGGACCATATGCACACTTAATTAACTTACTATTTTTCCGCGTATAAGATGCTCGAGGAGCTGTAATTGCAGGTCACTATATAGCTTAGCTAACCACATCTTCTGTGACTTATGCAAAAGTGTAGTGGTGGTGTTTGTAAGACCGGATTGATATGCCTTAGGTTGGCATGCCAGTGCTGTATAATATATTACCAAATAACACACAACCATGTGCACATTGTGATTCTCCACCCATCTTCCCCGTTGAAAGCCGTTTATAATCTATAATATGAGTGTGTCTTAATATATAAAATGAAAACTTTTTTTTTTGTTTAGCTGTATTTATTGTATTTTTTATTCTGGGTTTTGTGTACAATATGTGGATTTTCTAATGAAGTCATATAACTGGTGGATGACAACGTTACTTCACAGTAAATACAATATTTTATATTGGTAATTTTTCAGCAGGTCTGCAAACGGGGTGTACCTGCAGAGTGAGTTCCAGCTTAATCTTACACCATAGATGGTGACATTTACTACTAATGTTTTTATGTGCCTCTCATTTTTCTTGATGGAGATTGTTTTAGACATAATAACACACCACCCTTATGTTATATCAGAATTTGCTTTGACATTAAATATAGTGTTAAAGTGAACCCATAAAATCTCAGTGATGTTTTTAAAACACCAAATAAGGATTTCTCTAATTAGCAGTAAGTTAAAATCAATAAGCACATTACTCCTCAGTATAAACTATTCAGAAGTGTGATTACACCATGTGTATTTATTTTAGTGCATGTACTGGTTATAAATGCTTGCGTATCTCATTAATCTGTTTATTTAGCTACAAATTGCCTTTATGACATTTGTGTATTTTGTGTGTATTATTCACTGTACAATTAACAACAGGATACTTGCACTTTTATAACATGATGTCAGTTTCCTATTTGTATTGCATACCTTCCAACTTACCGGGGGCTGAGGTCAGGACACATAAGCCCTGCCCCAGCCCCGTCCAACCCTGGCCCTGGTCAGGGAGAGTGTCTTATTCTGTGTGTGTTTGTGTGTGTGTGTGTGTGTGTGTGTGTGTGTGTGTGTGTAAAAAACAATGTATTATGCAGGGTTGTGTGTTTGTATTTCAGAGAGGATGTATTTCTGTGTGTGTGTGTGTGTGTTTGTATGTGTGTATCAGAAAGGATATACTATGTGTGTGGAAGAATGTATTTCGGGGCGCAGAATGTGTGTGTGAGAAAGTATTATGGGGCCATGCACTTTTTCTGCAGCAAAAAGAGTCTGAGGTTTCTCAATAATCTAGGCAAGCCCTCATAAAAGCACCTTCTACTAGTTAGAATTACTAGACCTATACCTCTGGAGTGAAACCATTACCACTTCAGTAAACCTATAGGGGGAAATTTGCTAAGCAGTGAGATGTAGAGGGATTTCATCCCGTTGTGTATTGCCGCGAGTTTGGGTCGACATCAAAAGGCGAGTTTATAAATTTACTAAAGATCGCATGTGAATGGCTTTTTTTCAGAGACAAGACAAATTGAGTTTGTGTGGCCATTTTGTTATGAGGAAAAAACTGAAGTAAGGAGCGCTTGGATAGACAAAAAGAGTAACAATTTATTAACACAATAAATAACACAATAAATAACACTGCTAAAAGATACAGATAATTATACCATATTGTTAGAAATAAGAAGAGGGGGCTAGTGTGTGTCCACTATAATGATAATAACGGTTCCT